>SADC01000610.1:0-61123 GCA_004194705.1 Ditylenchus dipsaci | reverse complement strand
CCCAGAATATTCAGTTTGAACTCAGTAAAAGTATTTCGGATCCCTTGTATCTCACCACAGCGGTCTTAGATTTTTAGTCGCATTCACTGCGCTTCAGGTTAATGTTGACAAGGGCGCAGAGCTATACGCTCCACGGTATGCTTAAATTTGATGTAGATTCAGTCTTAGTTTTGCTGAACCTTTATACTCTGAATTTTATAGCCAAAAACTCTTTCAATCAGAGCTTATTGCTAGTGAACAACAAGTAGAGGCCGAGTCACTTTTTAGATTTTAAATTATGAAAAATCTAATCTTTTTAGATTTTGAATTTTGAAAAACCTGTTTTAGACACATTAAATAAAGAAATGAACCAATGCATTCAAAAAGTTTTAAAAAGGTTGATTAAAAGCAATGCTTTTGACTATTGAAAGGAAATAAGGAAGTTAGCTAATGAAAAAAAATGAAAATGTTAGTTGATTTAGTTATTCCGAAGCTATCACAAATTGCACATTCGTGACTTTCCATCCCCTGCGTCAACTAGCATGGAAAGACTCTTCTCAGGTGTTACAATAAATACAATAGGGCATAAAGGACGTTTTGGATCACTGCTCGTAAAGCGCCGTGTGCTGCTTAATTTCCATGAAATTCATATTTCTGTATGAGCTAACCTTTCTAAAAACAAAAAAACTCATTCCCGTTAAAAAATTAACATTTTCCTTGAACATGTACTGAATGTGATAGGTACCGGTGCCTGGTGCAAATGTTCTACTAGGTGCTGACACCGGTGCCGGTGCCGCGTTTGAGGCCCGGTGCGGCACCGGTGCCGACACCCAGACACGGTGCCGGTGCGGTGCCGGTGCCAAAATTCATTTTTTTACATCACTGCTCAAAACTACCGAATAAGTATAAAATAAAAAATAATCGCGAGACAAATAATTTGACGGGATAAATACAAATTTGACGGGAGATTTGAACTTTTTGTTTAAAATTCAAATTTGACGGGCTAAATAATTAATTTGACGGGATTTTTAAAACTTTTGACGGGAGAAATCAACCACAGCCAATGTTTAATTAGCTAGATATATACACACTTGTGAAGCTAATGTGCTAATATTGTTAGTTGGGTTTAAATGGGTTTTTAATCTAGATACTTTCAAGAGAAACTTTATAATGTACACAATTTATGATTTCAGGCGCCAGTACATGCTGCCGACAACTTAATTTGATGAGATCTCTTTTGCCCAATGAGACATTGCTAGAAATTATTCTATTTATTCCTTTTGGACAGTACAAGGACATGATTTTTGTGTCCAAGACATTTGCTAAGGAACTTTTACCCCGTTTTATTGACTATTGGACACTTACGACCCAGCCAAAGTATTCTTTCATTATAAATCATGGGACGAGAAGTGTTGCTGAAAACTTCACTGAATTTAATGGTGTTTCTGTTACAGGAGATCGCCGCGCTTCGTCTCCAAGTCCAGCAGCTGATGCAGACGCAGATGCAGAGGCAGATGCAGCAGCAGCAGATGCAGATCACCACACTCCGAGCAGGCTTTCGTCAATACTGGGACACTATTATCAAAACAATCCTAACTATCCGTTTCCATATTGTTAGTCTGTTTAATGGTATTTGCGGTAGATAATTAATTAACTCTTGCAGGAGTCGGCGTATTTCGAACTGCTGCAGAATGTATGTCAAGCTTCTTCGACTTCATTGCTTGTCTGAATTTTGATTCTTGTATGTTTCTCGTTGTCTGCTTATCGCGCAATAAAAAATTTGAAATTTTTCACAACCATTTTCGAGACTTATTAATTTATATCCATAACAGCCTGTAATCGTATTACTTACTGTCAACTCTTTCGAAAACGTAGCCTCCGTAGACTGGTTTAAGCTTTTTTGCTGTATGTAAATTTGAATCAACCTAACTAAATGAAAGGATTCATTGAATTGGTTAAGAATAGGGTACGTTGCCGAAAAAGAACATTCCAGGAAGGTCGACTTTGCTCAAAATCTTTCTTATACTCTTACTTCAATTTCATTTCTCTATTTGTTATATTTTACTATCGTCATAGTTCATTACGAAGTACGGATTCCTAGCCGCATATGATACCACTATAATCGCGTCTGCAGGAGTGGTGTTATGGTTAACGTTATCTCGAAAGTTATCCAAACTTGTATAATGATAGTTTTATCGTATTTTTTGGTCTGAATCTAAGCTGCTCGAATTCCTTGAATAAAGTTCTTTGAAAAAAATTGATATTTTTCAAATCTGTCTTCATTGATTTCTCGCAAAATATAGATCATAGTTAATTTATTACGGTGAAATTTGCCTATTTCAAATTTATCACAGACACTATTTAATGAAGTGACTTCACTTTTTTCGTTGTTGTTACTGAGCGTTTTTTATACAGGAACGGGTGTCAGGCTTATCGTCACACTCTGCAATACACTGTCATTTTTTGTTAAATTTTTAGTTGGGGCTTATTTAGCTCCCAACATTTGTTTTCAAAATTAAATCCAGCCGCAACTTTGTCCTTGTCTTTGCAATATTTTTTTGATTGACTGTTTTTTAATATCTTGTAGCGCTTGACTTAAACAATGTTGCCATTTCCGAACCTTCTTATTGATCTGTGCTCAGAATCTTTCTTCATAACTCTTTATACATAAAATTTTCAAAATTAAAATTTTTAGTCAGCTTTTTTTTTTGATTGCGCGCATCACACATGCATTACAGATTCCTGTACAAGAAAGATATTTACTATTGCCTACGAACATCCATATTCTAAGTCGCTCTTAACTTTTTGCTTTTTTATGCGCTGAAGACAAAAAACTCGGCTGAACCCTGATAATTTTATAGTAGAAGAATACTACTAAAATTTGATTTTCGTTTGAATTGACCTGGTACCCGCTTTCAAAATATTCTCATCGGCGACGAGCATGCCTCTTTAGCAATTGTTGGCGCCTTGTACTTCATTCAAATTTTTTTGTAATTTGCAGTTTTATATTTAATGTATTAGTTTGTTGTGGTGAAATAAGATTTGCTACTAAAGGGTTCGACAAATTCGGCTTCCTATACGTTTCACTCATGACTTTAAATTTGTTAAATTGCGATGAGATTTTTGTGTTTTCGACAAAAGAAAAGCGGAAAATCCGAACGACACCAAATTTGTCATTTTTGTTTAAATTTTCATTTTTTGTTGGCTAGACAAACGTTTGCTTTATTTTTCTTTGATTTCCAGGCATTCAGGTGAATATTTAACCACCGCCTCAACCCACCTAAACCACCTGAGCATCGGGTACTACTACCTAGTCACTTCCACCTGAGTACCGATACCTAGGTACCAAAACCTGAGCACACCTGGACACCCTATGGTACACTAATCCAGAACTTGGGTTCGTACAATTGAAATCGCTACTATAGCGTTATAAACCGTATTCAGAACAAGATTCTGGGCAAGATACACTAATTTTTTAAATGCATTCAGCTAAATACAAAATTTTGGATTCTAGTGGTGAATACCCATTCAGCGAGATACCATGTAGTTTCCTTATCCCCTGTAAGGTTTGTTGGTCCTACGGAAAAAAGTTTATGACTGTTCTTCAAAAAAGAATGTCTGCTACCAGTATTTGAACATGTGACCTCACAAAAGGGCGGCACAAAACTTGTCGGCACAAAATTAGTTGGCACAAAGTTGTCCGCACAAAATTGTACGCACACAATTTTTCCGCACAAAATTGACCGGTAAGGCACGAATCGAAGCCTAGCATCCAGGCTACATAATAGTATAAAAAATGTGAGTAACTATAAAAACTAGAATATTTATCTAAAACGTCAAAAGGGAGATCCGGTTTTTGGAATCTGGGTGTCTTGTCAATATTCTTATAAAATTTTTGTAAATGTTTCTATATAATTACACAAGTTCTTTATACCATTGTGTAACCTAAATGGCGGACTTTCATTTGCGCTATTATAGGAGAAAAAGTAGAATCTTATCAGAGCTGACATTAAAAAAATATCATAATTCCTGAGAAAAAGCAGCGACTATTTGAATTCCGGCACCCTCAGTTATGGCATCTTTTGCACTTCTTGAAAAGACGTGACGGGCTTTTCAAAGTACTTATTAGCATGAGTATATATGCAAACGATCACCCGTAAAAGTCGGATACTCGAAAAAATATAAAAAAGAGCAACTCAAGGTAGGCTAAAAACAACGATACCCGTATCATGGTTTTCGGTAACTTCGTGAGGGCCCGGTCTCCCTTATTTTCCAAAGGACTCGGACATATCAGTAGCACTTTATGATATAAACTTTAGGGTGCTCTACAAGAATCTGCTAAAAAATCTGCCAATGAGGTTTTTGGGAAAAAAAACACTTCTGAAGGTTCCCTGGTTAGAGTATTTTTGACAAATTACGCTTTAATCCAGTACCTCGGTACGTGACAAAATCCTCCGCGCCGAAATCCTCCGCGGCCGAAATCCTCCCGGCCATAATCCTCCCGGCCGAAATCCTCCCGGCCGAAATCCTCCCGGACGTAATCCTCCCGCACCAAATTCCTCCCGCACTAAAATCCTCCCGTACCAAAATCTTCCCGCCCAAAATATTTCCGCACTAAAATCCTCCCGCATCAAAATTCAATCCAAAATCCATAGTTTAAAACAAATCTTTATTGAATCAATTTCATAACAACAATAAACATTTTCATAAACATAAACATTTACGGGCGGCGGTAAATTGCGCCTCTATAAAATGCGCCTCTACAAATTGCGCCTCGGTAAATTGCGCCTCCGGTAAATTGCGCCTCCAAATTCGTTTTGAGAGGCTTTTTTTATTTAAAAGAGATTTATTTTGATCCTGTTGCAAATCAAAATGTTTCGAGGGCGACGGTTATTCCCGCGATAAATTCCCCACCGGTAAAGACATCTTGCAAACCTACCCATTTAGGGCTACAAAATGAATGTAAGATTTTACAAATATCATTTACAAAACACACTGCACTATCGCCCACAAACTTCCTCCTGTGAAATTAAAATAAGTGAGGTTCAGTGCGAAAAAGTTCGCAGCACCGACCGGGTCGTGAACCCCCCACATGATCGGCATTTTATGGGAAGTCAACCCAAAGGGATTTCAACCCGTTTTAATGACCGTAGGAACTGACAAGGATGTTGGAATAGTGTAATTTAGCAAGGATGTTGGAATAGTATAATTTAGCAAGGATGTTGGAAGAAGATAAAATTCAGACAAGGATGTTGGAAAAAATAAAAATTAGACAAGGGTGTTGGAAATTTAACAAGGATATTCGTAAGTGAGATCTTTTAGACAAGGATGTTGGAAGAAGATAAAATTCAAAAGGATCTTGGAAAAAAAATGAAAATTAGACAAGAATGTTGGAAATTCAGTCGTTTGCCATTGAAAAAACCAATCTCCTAACCACCATCAGCGGTTTGTACTTGTCGCATTGCCAATATTGCTTATCTCCGGTCGGCTTGCTCAATTTGTGCTTGATGAAAAGGTATCCCATGTATTCAGCTTTCTGATTTCCCTTCTGCGAATCCACGAGAGCTATGATAATCTAAAAGAAACGATAAGCTACGAATAAACAAAATCTAAGCTAATATACGGTTCCACTGCGTTTTGCCGGGAGCACTGCTTCTTGATCTTCGATGTCTTCGGCTACTTCGTCTTCGTTGAGTTGAAGGTCGTCGTCTGAGTAGTAACCTTCTTGCTCGAGCTGTTCCATGGCGGCTTCCACTTGACGATGCATTTAAAGCTCTAAAAGAAAAAGATATGCATTGGAATAAGATACAACATGCAATGTTAAGAGCAAAAAAATATGCGAGAGAAAGTCAACACAATAAACAAAAACATTTCAAATTTTTTAAAATATCATTTTGATTTTAAATTTTAATTTTTGATTTAAAATATGGATGTTAAATTAAATTTTGATGCGGGAGGATTTTGGGTGCGGGAGGATTACGTCCGGGAGGATTTCGGCGGGAGGATTTCGGCCGGGAGGATTATGGCCGGGAGGATTTCGGCCGCGGGAGGATTTCGGCGCGGGAGGATTTTGTCCGTGACCGCCAGTACCTAGTTACTTACAATTAAAGATTTTGGCGCTAAAAATTTTTAAAAGAAAAAAAATTTGGAGTCCTAAAATAAAGACAAATCTTATTAATAAGGACAGATCACATCTTTGCTTTATTTCTTACTTATAAGTCATAACCTTCATTTGGTTAGACTCATGAAAAGGTTACACCAGTCAGACCTTGGGGTAACTCAACTCTTGACAAAATGCCAGAAGGAAAGGTGGTACTGTAGATAAACCTTCTACAATAAATCTCAGGGTTTTAATAAAAAAACAGCAAAGATGAAGAGAACAAGACAACACCAAAACTTTTATTTGTAACGAATGACAGAAATGGATTATTCAAATAGTTACGGTCACTGTAAGTGATAAACATTGTAATATCTGTGTTGGGCAAGAGAGCGTTATCTAGATCCAGCGCTCTTTCAGCAATTTCTTGGTTTTTGAAGGTGACAAGAGCTGGCTGGCACTCGTTGCGGATAGCAGTATTTCGGGTAAAGACGCTTCTGCTTCTGCTTCTGGGATTCTGGCATCTGCTTCTTCTTCAGCAAGACGACCTTCGGAACATCTCCGCAATAGCTGTAGAAGAAGATTCTGACCTGGAACATTAATTTCTTAGTTGATTTTAAGACGCTCAAGTTATATTCTAGGCTGAAGTCACAGTTATAAGGGATCGTAGCGGTTTTCTCAAGTTTTTTTCGTAATCAGAGTTTATTCTTACACGTTGAGTCCTTTATAATCTATAATGAGCTGCATCGCACATCGAAAAATTGATAAATGCTTGCGAAGTTCCACCGTATTTTTTGCATAAAGACCGGAACTTATACTTCTCGATTAGAGTAGAGTTTTTTACTAGAGTAAATACGGTGTGATAGCAAAAGCTGAGATTGATAGATGTCGTTGTCAAGGTGATATAGTCCGCAGTTAAAAACGTTTTTTAGAAACAAGGATAAATTAACAAAAAAGTCGAGCTCAACCCGCGATCATGCGTGTCACGTCAGGGCCGCAATTTGGAGGGGGTTGAGATCCTTGGTGATGATTACCCGCCCTCCCTTGAGAGAGTTAAAGTTGCGGAGCTGGTTACCATAAGCGTACACAGGATGGTGAAAAAATTCTGACGAGGAAGAGGGTTCGTCGGCTTATACTTATGGAAAAAATCCTGACTAACGGGAGCTATAGCTATAGCTTGGCTAGACTCCACACCCTGGATACGCCTATGCGTATGACCAAGAGATTAGCATAATATGACATTGGCAATTGATTTTTGACGCTACTGGAGTACCGTTCACTCTATTCACTCTATTATCTCCAAAACCAAAATTTTTTATCCGATTTTTTATTTTATGGACGTTGCCTATTAACTTACATATTAAACGAAATCTCGAGCATGTTATATACCGAAATGTAGCCCAGATTCCCAGCTGCATTTTAGTGTGTATCATGCTTGATAGTCTATTTAGTAAAGTAGGTCAATAGGCTACGTCAAAAAAATTGAAAATCCGGATTTTGGGGTGGGGAGTTAATAGAGTGAATACGGCATACCCTACCCGGACAAGCTACTGGAATAAACCCTAGCCATAATTTTTAGAAGGTACCAAACCATCATTAAAAAAGTTTTACAAAAGCCGTGTTAGGATGGATAGGCCCTGAGCCTGAACCTGAGTCTGAGCCTACGGGCCTAAGACCAGCCAAAGGCTAAGTCTAAATTTTGGGTGCGGGTATATTCTAGTAGCGCCAATTTTTTATATGCAAGAAATTTAGAAATTTAGAATGCCGTTTCAGGTGGCTAATTGCTGTTCAACTTTCAACTTTGCACAGTATATGAATAAAGCAGTTTTAAATTATTCCGAATCACCTTTTCGACGTTATCTTGTCCGATGTCCCGGATAAAAAAGCGTGGGACCTGGAATACCACGATATGCAATTGATCGCTTAAGCTCGTCTTCTTTTTCTTTGTCCAAACTTGATTCTTGCTCTGCTTCTTCGTCGTTCTTCCCATATCATCTTCTTTAGCCGTGACACATCCACTAAAATATAATCATACATGGAGTTGAAGACACGGCCATTGATATAACTTACAAATGTCATTCATTTTGTTATTTAGATGTCCATGAAGGTCAGCATCTGCTTCTGCTTCTGCATCAGCTTCTGCATCTGCTTCTCGATGTCGCGAATGGTGTCTTGCGTTCTTTGCCCCTGATTCTTGATTTCCGACTTCATGCTGTCCACTTAAGGTTTAAAATTAGAAGAGTACTGTATATTTAAAGATAAGACCTACGATCAGTAGCTGTCTTCTCTTGAATACGGAGTCCGTCTCGTAATCGAGGCTTAGCATGTTTTCAATGCTCAATAACTTGTTGAAGACAGCTTCGGTTGAAATCACTGGCCGTGGAACGCCTGCAAAAGACATGAAGAAACTCAAATAAGATTCATACTTTTCTTTGGGGCCGTGCACTGATGAGACAAATGGCCTAATTCTTCGCAATTCCAGCATTTCACATCTTAAAATCACGAATTTAATAGAATGAGCGAACCTAATTATTCACTAACCTGGCTCTTTCCCACTCTCGCAATTCTGCATAGCTTTGAATTCAAAGGATTTGTAGTTCTAGAACAATACATTTAAGCACAGACAAATAACGTTAGATATCGTTATATTATTGGATTGACGAAAGGGGTGAATTAATTTGAGTGACGCAAAGCTAAGACTAGCTGGGATAGATATCTTTCCGAGATGTAATATATATAAATACACTGACAAGGCACCACAGCCTTTCGAATTAGTCAAATGGGTAGTAATTGACTTCTGAAAATTCAAATTTTTGTGGGAATGTAAAAAATTGAAATGGCTTGTAGTTTTCAATCATCAACTTCTAGAAAAGTTATTCGAATTAATATGAAAAAGGTATTCTCAGCCTATTTTTGCTACATATAATGGGTATAATTATCAATCCTTCGTGTCGTAAAAAGCGTCTAAATGGTGTTATTTGAACGAGTTAGCATCTTGATTGTGATTGAAACATGTTTTGAAGTCGCGGAAAGCAGTTTTTTTGATAATAAAAATTTACTTGTTCCCCAAAGTAAAACAATCCGAATGGTACCTAGAGTCCTAAAAAAGATGGCATTTGAACACGGTTTTGTTAGCTGGGGCCTACCGCATAAAGAAACTCTGGTATGCATACTGTTTTCATGCATCCAGATCCACTTTCGGATGATTTGAGTATAGGGTACGTGGGTGTGCGCATCTCAACCTCAAGCAACTAAGCCCTCTACGCCTTCTTCAGGATCGCAGGGGGCTGTTTAGTTAGAGATGCGCGCACTCATTACCTTAGACATGATTCCGAGAAATACTCCTGATCATAAAATGCATATAAAGGTTCTTTTTGCCCAGCTCCAGCTCCATAATGCCAACGATTTGAAATTCAAAATTCATTCTTCATTTTCATGCGGTCGGGTAATACACCGAGTCGCGGGAAAGCAGGGTATTAATAGGTATTAAATACCGGTATTAATACCGAGTACAGTCAAACCTCGTTATAGTGCGACTCCAAAAGTTCGTTCCAGCCTCGGGTCCGACACTTTTTTGAACTCGCTTTTCGAAGATTTTTGTAAGTTTCTGTTTTTTACAGTCTGGTCCCAAATATCATCAGGATTCGATTTTGCCGATCGTTTTTTTTAAACCTAAAATTTTTTCTTTAAAAAAAAGCAAACCTCGATATAGTGCGACCTTTTTTCAAAATGTGGTCGCACTATATCGAGGTTTTTGCTTTTTTAGAAGAAAAAATTTTAGTTTTCAGAAAACGATCGGCAAATCGGAATCCTGACGATATTTGGGACCAGACTGTAAAAACAGAACTTACAAAAATCTTCGAAAATCGAGTTCAAAAAAGTGTCGGACCCGAGGCTGGAAGAACTTTTGGGGGTCGCACTATAACGAGGTTTGACTGTACTCGAATGTTACGTATATGTCGGGAAAGGATGATTAGATGCATAGTGACCTAGTGAAGGGGGTGATAGGTCTGAAGTTATAAAGTACCGTATTTCCTCTATAAGCGCCCCCGCTCTAATAAGTGCCTCCCCCCCTCGACTTTGAGGGTCTGGATCTCAGTATAGAAGCAATATTATTTTCTTCTTTCTGCTATCTTTAATTTATAGTGATCAGGCCTTAATCAAGCTTTTTACGTTTCACGGCCAGTCTAATTTGGCTAATTTGCGGTGATTTTTGTAATATATCTGGTGTTTAAGATTTACAGTATGTTAATGTACTCTTTTCAGATAAACGATGTCTTTATCATTAGCAGAGGCAGTGCTACATTGGTTTTCTTCCCGGCGACAAGGGTATCAAGTGGTCTATTACTGAGGAGCGTGATAAGCGTCTTGTGCAGAAGCAGAAAGGTGTTTCAATTCAAATGTTTTGTTTGTTGTTGTTGATAATCGTCGTCAATAAATGGTGAATGAATTGTTTTATTTTCGGATTTCCATTAAACTTATTTGCGTTCGGTTTTGTGATTTTTTGTGATGTGTGTTACGTGTAGCAAGTCCATGTCATCGCTGTGTATGTACACCACAAATTATTTCTGCAGCTGCATATCTTTATGTTCTTTGCCAGCGACTTTGGACTTTTGCTTGCTGTACGTCGCTGCTTTTTTCCGTTCATGTTAAAGTGTCAAACTAGGATGGCCAATGGTATTAATAACAGTATTAATACGGTATTAATACTGAGTATTCGAATGTACGTATATGTCGGGAAAGGATGATTAGATGGCATAGTGACCGCCCGTCCGGCCGAGCTTTCTCCGCCGCGACGGCCATGAGCAGTTGAAATATTTTTGCTCGACTCCATCCTTTCGACCACTCTTCGGATCCGTGATGAAGGGGTGAAAGGTCTGAAGTTATAAAGTACCGTATTTCCTCATAAGCGCCCTCCTCCCCTCGACTTTGAGGGTCTGGATCTCAGTATAGAAGCAATATTTTGCAAAGCTGTTTGATACGTTTTCTTAACTCCCACGAGCTCTACCGATTCCACTTTTTAGATTTTGGTTGAGCACACAAATCTCGAAATCGAATTCCAAATTTTCCGATTTTTGGGTGTTTGAAAACTAAGCGCCTGGGCGCTTATTAGAGGAAATACGGTAAGTCGATCTACTCAAGCGAGTTCAGAAAGGTATATACTATATAGCATTCTAATGCATATTATTTTTTGGCGCTACTATGATATACCCCCCCCCCTTCAAAACAGCTACTATGATATACTCCCCCCCCCTCCAATCCTTGGCCCTACTATGATATACCCCCCCCTAAATCAAGATTTTTAGGAGTGGTCAAAAGTCATTTTTAAGCAATAATTTGCATAAAAGGAGCAGAAAAGTAATATTAATAGGGATCAAGGGCTGTATTGGGATGGGAAGGGACAAAACAGGGGCCACTTCTATAGTGCCTATAAGTACCAAAGAGTATTAATTCTCTAAGCGTTGAAGGCACTTACAAGAGTTAGAGAGTTAGAGATGTGCGCACTCACTTACCTTAGACATGATTCCGAGAAGTACACTTGATCATAAAATGCATATAGAGTCTACCTTTGCCACGGCCCGAGTTGAAAAACATGGTGAAGCAGCTAAAAAAAGTGGCCCTGTATTATTCCTTCCTCTCCCAATACAGCTCTTGATCCTTTTAAAATAACTTTTCTGGTCCTTTTATAGCAAAATATCACTTAAAAATGACTTTGACCACTCCGAAAAATTTGATTTTAATCCTGATTATCATAGTAGCGTCCATTTTCCCTACACCGTTTTCGAGTTATATAGTGTTTTTAATTATCAATTTTTTTCGAAAAATCTAACGCGAAGGGAGGGCTATATCCCTCTCAGTCCTCCCCCTGCCTGCGCCATGCAAGTGGTGATCTGGATGTCCACCTGGTGCAAAGTTAAGGCAAATCTGTTAAAAAAGAATTGGGTTACACCAATGAGAACCTTGTTTCGTTGGTGCGTTGATTATCCAGTAGAGTTGAAGGACTTGAAACTTGATAAACCAGCGATTTGGAATTTTCGAATTCGCGCGGGACACCCTAGTTTTGTCAAAAATTTTTTCAAATTGTTTTTTGTTCGCATGTAAAATTTTTTCAAAATATAGAACCGGGCAATTGTTGGGTTAGGGGGGGGGGGGGGGTTTTTTTCACTTATTTTGAAATAGTGTTTTAAATACTCCTAAGTAATTTTTTTTATGCTTAAAACGATAAACCAGTTATTTTCTGACATTTTCCACACAAAAAATGGATTTAAAAAAAATATTTTTGCCAAAACTCGACTTTTTGCCTTGGTTCCCCAAGGCAATCCAACCTGAAAGGGTACCTGGATACCCCAAAAAGTAGGAATTTGAACATAGTTTTGTAAACTGAGGCCTAATGTATAAAGAAACTCTGGTATGCATACATTTTTACGCATTCAGAGTTAATTCGAGTGATTTGTGTCTAAGGTATGTGGGTGGTGCGCATCTCAACTCAAGCCCCTGCGCCCCGAAGGGGCGAGAGGTTTGAGAGTTGACATAGTTTTGTTAACTTGGGCCTACCGCATAAATAAACTCTGGTATGCATACTGTTTTCATGCATCCAGATTCACTTTCGATGATTTTGTGTCTAGGGTACCTGAGTGTGCGCGTCTCAACCCTAGCAAATAAGCCCCTACGCCTCCTCGGGGCGCAGGGGGCTTGAGAGTTAGAGATGCGCGCACTCACTTACCTTAGACATGATTCCGAGAAATAATCCTGATCATAAAATGCATATGTCAAATTTTTAGCGGTTTTTTTCGGCACCCGGACATTGGCCATTTAAAAAAGAATTTGTCGCGCGACATTGTCCCAAATAATGGCCAATGTCGATGGAATATGTCGCGCGACAATGTCCGTTTAAAAACAAATTGGTCGCGCGACATTGCCATTTTTCTGGAATTTGTCGCGCGGCGCTGGCTATTTTGTGGAATTTCTTACTTGAATTTATTAGTAACAGTCTGAAAGAAATTTTATCACTGATTTTTTTATCAACTGAACACTTCAAACTCTTCAGAAAAAAGAGGCTTCAGCCTCGGCCAGCTAAGGTCTAAAATTTTCTCAGCGGCTGATGGCTGAGTTAAAATCAGCCGGCTGAGGATACCTGGATACCACCCCGGTTGCAACTTGCAAGTCTACTGAAACAGTCAAAAAGGAATTTGTAAAAATGAAAATAAGATGAAAGTCATAAAAAGGAGTAGGTTAATTTTTACTTTATTAAAACTTTAAAAAAGATCTTGTAATTTAAAAAAACTTCAAAGTCTAAAAATAATTTATAGTTTATCGAAAAACAAAGTTACTAAAAAAAAGTTTTTTTAACTATAATACTTTAACCTAGAGATCGCGGGAGAAAAAAAGCAGCAAAGCACCAAAAACCAGTCAAAAAATTGTGAAAACTGACGTGGGGAACACATAACACTTTGACTCACGAGATCGTGGTGGGACGAAGTCCCCACTTTTTACGGAGAGAGAAGCAAAGAATTTAGCAAGCGTTATTTTATTTCTTTCGTGTCGAAAGAGTCTTTTTACGCGCCAACTTTTTTTTTATTCATAGAGGCGAGAATTTCAAAAAATTTTTAACACTAGAAAGACGGCCTGTAAGAGCGGTATATTCTGGTGCAGTTTTGAACGCTGAATCCTAATTTCTCAGCAGAATTGGCTAATCAGCCCTTGAATGGGGTTAAATTTGCGATTTTTGAACCGGATGTTTTGAACATTTTTTTAAGCACAATTGAGCTGTAAAACGCAAGCCTTGTGGGTTATCTTAAACAACCTTTATACCAAAATTAGGCGCAGGAAAGGGCTTTCAAATGACATATTAACATGCCTTTACTTTCTTTGCAATTGCTAGACTTGTCCCAAATAGCAATTAAATTAACCCAAATTTTGAAATTTCCGGACTTTTGCAAACCTGTGATAAAACCCATCTTAAAAGGCCGTTAGCAAAATTCTGAGCCCAGATTCGGATTCTCCGGCTAAAACTGCCCTTAGGGGTCACTTTTCTGCAAAGTTGCGTAAATCAAATGACTCTTTCGACACGAAAGAAATAAAATTAACGCTTGCTAAATTCTTCGCTTAAAACCAAATTTTGCTTTTGACACAGTATAATGTGTTTTTAATAAAACAATTTCGATTTCATAGTAAAAATGCAATACTATTTTCTGCGTTTCCTTGTAACATCGTTTGTGCATTTTCGACACAATATTGGACAAGACTGTTTGTGTTCGGCACATAGAGGCGCGGCGCACGATGTACATGTATCCGTTCCATACTTACGGTTTCCTGGTGGACAGTCCACGCATTTTCACCTTGTTTTGCTGGAGCTTGACTTCTTGTAATTGGTTTGTGTAGCTCTGCTAATTGCGCGACTTTTTTGCGAGAAGGGATTTCCTTTTGCTTGCATTCACAACACAGCATCCGTTGAACCATATGATTTTGCACTGTGATGATAAGTTGAATATACGAGAACCGATTTTTATTTGTTAACTTGCAGTTTGGCCAGCGTTCTTCTTGCGGTAAACGTATTTTGTGCGGGTATCTTAGCACAGCTTTGTAATTAAAACGTCAAATACAATAAGTTACCTCAATTTCTTCGCTAACAATTATTTTGGTAGTCCTAGTCGAGAGCTACACAAACCAATTACAAGAAGTCAAGCTCCAGCAAAACAAAGGTGGAAAATGCGTGGACTGTCCACCAGGAAACCGTAAGTATGGAACGGATACATGTACATCGTGCGCCGCGCCTCTATGTGCGAACACAAACAGTCTTGTCCAATATTGTGTCGAAAATGCACAAACGATGTTACAAGGAAACGCAGAAATAGTATTGCATTGTTTACTATGAAATCGAAATTGTTTTATTAAAACACATTATACTGTGGTCAAAAGCAAAATTTGGTTTTAAGCAAAGAATTTAGCAAGCGTTAATTTTATTTCTTTCGTGTCGAAAGAGTCATTTGATTTACGGCCAACTTTGCAGAAAAGTGACCCCTAAGGGCAGTTTTAGCCGGAGAATCCGAATCTGGGCTCAGAATTTGCTAACGGCCTTTTAAGATGGGTTTTTTATCACAGGTTTTGCAAAAGTCCGGAAATTTCAAATTTGGGTTAATTTAATTGCTATTGGGACAAGTCTAGCAATTGCAAGAGAAGTAAAGGCATGTAATATGTCATTTGAAAGCCCTTTCCTGCGCTACATTTTGGTATAAAGGTTGTTTAAGATAACCCACAAGGCTTGCGTTTTACAGCTCAATTGTGCTTAAAAAATGTTCAAAACATCCGGTTTCAAAAATCGCAATTTTAACCCCATTCAAGGGCTGATTAGCCAATTCTGCTGAGAAATTAGGATTCAGCGTTCAAAACTGCACCAGAATATACCGCTCTTACAGGCCGTCTTTCTAGTGTTAAAAGTGCTGATACTACAGTCGAACCTTTATATACATACAGTTGAAGCTCTCTATAACGACTCTCAAGGGACCGGCTAAACCGAGTCGTTATAGAGAGCGTCGTTATAAAGAGCGTCGTTTGACTTGAATGATTAGCTCAGGACCAAATAGTTCTTTTTTCCGGATCGTTATAAAGAACGAGTCGTTATAAAGAGCGTCGTTATAGAAAGCGTCGACTGTAACTCTATATCACATAAATTAAAGATCGGAAGTTCGTTCCCACCCAGGGTCTGACACTTTTTTTAGCCCGATTTTTTTAAAATTTTTGTCAGTTCTGTTTTGACAGTCGGGTCCCAAATATCGCAAGGGTTCCGATTTTGCCGATCGTTTTTCAGAAATCTGAATTTTTTTCTTATGAAAGCAAAACCTCTATATAACATAAATAGTTATGACGAAAATCCTGTTTTTTCACCGAGTTTTTGTTTTTTTTAAAGAAAAAAAAATTGAATTTCTAAAAATGATTGGTGAAACCGGAATCCTTGCAATATTTGGAACCAGACTGTCAAAAAAGAACTGTCATAAGCCTGAAAAAAATGGGTGTGAAAAAGGTATCAAGCCCTGTAATTTGGCCGGTCCCTTGAATTATGTTATATAAAGGTTCGACTGTATCAGGTAGCCCAGACTCTAGTTTCTTATAAGGTATCATTTGTAAAAACATGCTCGCGAAACATGACACAAAAACTAGAAGTATCTGACAAATCAGAAAATCATCACTTTTTCTGATTTGTCGTTACATACTTTTAGTTTTTTTCGGCCATATTTTGCAAGCATGTTTTACAAATGATACCTTATAAGAAACTAGAATCTTGGGAATCAAAGCAGCCAAAAAGTTAAGAAACATCCAAAATTTCAAACGAGCATTTTTTAAATTTGGAACAGCCAAATTCAGCCAAAAACAGGCGAAATTTTTGGCTGAATTTTGGCTGTTTTTACTTTGGTATAAGGGGCATTTGGAATACTCTTTCGTCCCTAATAACATTTTTTGCTAATTTTGACGTCATTTTGCATTATGGCTCTATCACAAGTGTGAGTGTAAATGTAAGGTGTCTTCACAATACCAAAAAAATTATATTACACTTACATTTACGCTTACGCCTTCACAATACGAATGTAAATGTAAATGAAATTTTTCGATTTATTCTAACTTTTTATTTCCAGCAGTCAGTTCTTTTACTCGCATACCAATTTTTTTAGTTTTTATAACTAGCATTGAATTTTTCGTCACTAATAAAGCACTTTTAGTATTCTCTGAAAACAATTGTATTTTCATTTACATTTACATTCGCATTGTGAAGAGGTAAGTGTAAATGTAAATGTAAGGGTGTTCACAATACCAAAAAACATTTACACTTACACTTACACTTACATTTACACTTACAATTGTGATAGAGCCATTACAGTCAAGTCTATGCCATTACACTCAAGGCCAAAACTATTTTTATGTTTGGCGACTTATCGCATAAAATCATTGTTTTTAGAGAAACTGAATATACAGTCTTGTAGCGCTTTTCTTGTTCTACAACAAACTGAATATTTGCTTTTTAAACAGCAGTCATTCATCGAAAATTTAGTCAATGTTGGATGACATCCGAATTTTAGCCCGACAATTGATAGTACACAAAGACAATTTGAGCTGATTAATTTTACTTTTTGATTATTTGTTAATTTTAAAACTACTGTTTTCAAGCCCTGTCTCTCAGCTACAATTTGGTAGTTCGAACTAATTTTTTGATTATTCTGGGAACAGTTATGATTATCAACACAAAAGTGTCGATTTACAGTCAAAATAAAGAAAAATGTAAGGGAAATCCTTGTTCGACCTCATGAAACAAACTTTTCGTATGATTTTAAAATCAAAATTTATGTTTTCATGCGTTTTCTGAAATTTCGATGATTTCTCTACAAAATGACACATTGATCGTTGTCTTAGGACTACCAGCACTGAATATGGATAGGTGGAACTTTGGAAACCTAAAAAACTACCGTTTTGCCTTATTTTGAGCCATTTTAGGGTTACCAAAGTTCCACCTATCCGTATTTCAGTGCTGGGTAGTCCTAAGACAACGATCAATGTGTCATTTTGTAGAGAAATCATCGAATTTCAAATTATCTTTGTGTACTATCAATTGTCGGGCTAAAATTCGGATGTCATCCAAACATTGACTAAATTTTTTGACTAAATTTACGTTTCTTGTTGTTGCTTCAAAGGGAGAGGCAGCTCTTCCATTTTCTTCTCTAGATTTTATTTATTGGTGATTCATCTCTGCTGTAGAGCCTTTTCTGTGCTTTTCCTACAATATTTCTTTTTCTCTAACTATTGATTGCCTATCGACAATGCCAATTCTACTAATTCAACATTTTCACTTATTACCGAAGATTTGGAAAAGTCAATCCAGGATCTGACCACATTTTCTAAAAATGACTACATTCCTTATGCCCAAGCTAGAGATGCTGCTCGTGATATTCTTCTCGCCTTCCGAAAATTACTTAGCCTGAATAAGCAGTTGCAAGAAGAGCTGGACAACAATGATCTACACTCCAATGAAAGTACAAAGAGGATCTAGACGATGTTTTGGCTAATGGCAAGGACACCCTCCTCAACTCATCAACAATTTCCAAAATCATTACTGACACTATTGTTGCCACAAGCTATGCAAGAGAAGAGCTGCACTGCTATTATTGAACGGATGCCAGAGATGGAGAACGAAAACACAACCACCAACAATGACACGAATTTGTAAGGGCTATGGCAACTGAGATTGGAGTGGCTGGTGACCTCAGACTATGGAAACTGAGACGACATGGCCAGAAAAAGGATGGGAGGCCCAGAATCATCAAGGTCCACTTCACCAGCAAAGAATCTCGTGACACCTTTCTCTACAAATTCCGTAAGTCCCTCCCTAACTTTGCTAATGCACCATCAAACCTCCTTGTGAGGCGCGACATGACAGAAATTGAACTAACCAAACTCCATGCACTTAGAAAAGAAGCCTATGAAAATAACAAAAAATGTGGTCTTTTAAAGTATTATGTTTCTGATCTAACTGTAAAAGAAATCCATGATCCACGCAAATTTTCGGTAGTAGTATAACTGTTGTCGTGAATTGTTTTTTAGCCAAATTTAAAATATTGTAAATTTTATCTGATCAAATTGAAATTTTTTCATGCTGTCACTTTAATGTAAATTTCTTTGTATTTTTGCAAGAATCAATCCATCTAACGTCAATTGTTCATTGTCGTTTTACTGATAATTTGTAAGTGTAGCAGCCAATATGGAGTGTGACTTACACATCTTTAACTTTGTACTTGAATTTTAGTTGCGTAATTGTATTGTGAGACATTTGCGTAAATAATAAATTTTCGATTAAATGACTGCTGTTTAAAAAAGCAAATATTCAGTTTTGATTATTTTGTTAATTTTTAAAACTACAAAATTTTTGTAGAACAAGAAAAGCGCTACAAGACTGTATATTCAGTTTCTCTAAAAACAATGATATTTATGCGATAAGTCGCCAAACATAAAAATATAGTTGTTTGTGTACTATCAATTGTCCGCAACTGTATCTTGTATTGGGGGTATCTTATATCGAGACTTGACTGTACTTCAATTATGCACTCTGTAGTACAGAGTCTGTACTACAGAATGCATAATTTTGTCTCCTCTTTTTTTTTCGCTGTCAACTTCAAGTTTTATTTGCAGATGAACGTGTCTGTTTTGCTCTTGGTCCAACTGGTTGTGATCCTTTTGCAAATTATGTAATTCTTACTTGCTCGTTCTTATCTGGTCGCCTATCTAGCTCTGTGTTCTTTCGCCTCTGTGCCTGCTGCTTATCACCATGTGCCAATGACGATTCTGGTCGCAATGCAAGTCTCCTCCGTTTGCTCATATTTGCCTCAAAAGTATGTGATTTATTTTCTGTCTGTGCTTTATAATCATTCACGACTGCAGGGAATTCAAATCGTGCAGCACTACAAGCAGAAAGCACTGGCGATCTCTTGTTCAATTCGATTTGGATGCAAGTGGTTGGCTCTCTGGTCAGATCTTACGTCATCTTGTGAGAACTCGGCGTTACTGTGTCGCTTGCAGCAGGCAAAAGCAAATGTGGATTACACAGAATTTTTGCGCCGAGATGTTAGTGCTTCAAGTTGAATACGGTCTTTGGACCCCATACAGAATTCACTTTAGCGTAATATTTTAAATAGGTGGAATGGCGCCTTACAGGCGTTATGAAAGCAATATGTGAAAAAATTCACGAAATCATGCCCACGAAAACAAACTGCATCCAATACTTTTGAGCAAATCGATTTGGCCTATCAGATCGGGTTGAGGGTGGCTGTAACATACCCAAATATAAGGGGGCAAGGAACACTCATCAAGCAACCACAAATCACACACACCCTATCTAATAAACCTTCTCTTTTCGACTAAGTTTTGAGAGTTAAGACCATTTTCGATAACAATTTTAGAGGTTTTTAGGGTTGAGCAATAAGCGCTCCGAGGCGTTTAATAGAAAAAAGTTTCTTTCAATTCGCTATAACCACAAATTTTTTATTTTTTGACAAAGTAATCTGAGGATTTTCAAAGGATTAACATAATGTACAGATCACTTATAAACTCATTCCTCGTATACAAGGAAGTTTTAATTAAACTAGGATGTAGAGGGGTTCTATTTCTCACATGACTTTGACTCCCTATCAACCCTCTCATTGGCGTACCCAAGGGTGTAGTCGGGCTATAGTCAGGCGCGTCAACTATTAGTTATGCACATATTTATGCACCTCAATATTTTAGAGATTATTTTCAGTTTAAAGCTTCACAACACTATCATACGAAATTAAACCAAAATAATTAAAGCAATTTGGTGGTTATAGTCATATAAGTATAGAGCACGTTGATCAGGCAGTTTAAAAGCGACTTGGGGGACAGCGCGGTATATACTGCACCAAACAAACGGATGGTAGGGTATCTACTGATGCTATTATCTAGACGCGGAGCCTTTGAGCCATACAACTTCAAGTTAGAATTCTTTGTCTATGTGGCAACTATGAACTTTGTGAGCAAACAAAATAACACAGGCCTCATAAAAAGGTAGCTGAGTCTACTAAAAACAACTTGAATTACCGAAAGAGTAGTGGACGTCAACAATAACGTCGAAGATAGCAAAAAAAAGGTTACCAGGGACGAAAGAGTATTCCAAATGCCCCTTATAAAAACAGCCAAAATTCAGCCAAAATCTCAGCCAAAAATTTTGGCTGAATTTTGGCTGTTTTTTGGCCGGTTTGTAAATAAGCATAACGCCATAAATTTTGGCTGATTCTTAACTTTTGGCTGTTTTGACATCCATGGTTACAATAAATGTTTCATTTGACTTTTCTGCAGCCAGTTCAAAAATAGTAGTATAAAAAGATAACAAAATTGTGCTTGGCTTGTAATCCATCATATTAGAAAATTGGACCTAGTAGCGAATATTGGCTCACCCCCCCCCCAACAATTTTTTTTCAAATTCAAGTTTCAACCATTTCTAAGTAATTCTTATCCGCTAAAAACGATTAAAACGTGTATTTGCATAGCTGTCAAAAAATACAAAATACCGAAAAAAGTACAAGATACCGTATTCTCTCTATTAGTTCCACATGTTGGATTATTTTTCAATTGTCCGAAAATCGAAAAAATTTGGGGTCAATCTTGAGATTTTGGGTGCTCAAGCAAAATCTAAAAAGCAGAATCAGTAGAGCTCGTGGGAGTTAAGAAAATGCAATAAACAGCTTTGCTAAATTTTTTCTCTGAGCTGAGATACAGGTCCTCAAATTTGGAGGTGTGGGTTTAATAGAGAGTGTGGAACTAATAGAGAGAACACGGTACAGTTAATTTTTGAAACTCAAAACATACAAAATTTGACTAGAAATTTTGTATGTGTGTTGTATGAGTTTTGTATGTCTTTTGTATGACTTTGTATCTATCTCCTTGCTAAAATCTTGCACATTCTTGGCTGCTTCATCTTTAAATTACCTTTAGACCACTACTAGATGTTTAACCAAATCACAAATCAGCGATTTATTTGGGATTAGGACATTTGACCCCTGGACATTTGAACTCCATGGCCGTTTGACCCCCCGGCCATTTGACTTCCGGCCATTTAACCCCCTCCACATTTGACTTCTCGGGCCGTACGAATCACACTATACAACACCTTCCCCCGTACAACGGGTTGGGTGGACAGAGATGTTATCCATTAGGAGGCTCTTTCTTGTAGCACTTTTTCCCACTTGGCTGCAGGAGCATTCTTTGCTTCGGGACACTTGCTGAGCGACGAAGTGTTTGAGGAAGCACTGGTTCTACCACAGGCGCTTGCACCATCAGAGGAGAACGAGCAGTAGACACAGGAGAAGGCTGAGCAAGCGGAACATCTTCGAGCTGATCCACCAAGGCTTCATCTTGAGCTGCCTCTTGCACTGGAACGACTGGCTTTTGACGACTGAATGCATTGAGATCCACATCCAGCGCTTCTTGCCGCGGCTTGACTGGAACCGAAGACGAATGGACTGTTTGACTGAAGCTTGGGTTTGCTGGTCACAGTCACTGCAGACGGTGACTGAGCGTTCGATTCCTTCTTCCATCTTCGGCTAAAAGAATTGAGACCTAGCCAACCTTTTTATTCGATTGACTGCCGGATGACCTTCATGCAGCATCTCCAGCACTCGATGACGATTGGCATCTGGCACGACCACACGCTTGTTGAGCACCACACAGCCATGGACCACTGAGAGAATGAGACGCCGACTGTAGAATTCACTTTCCGGACTGTGCAGACTTTGACCACCTTTTTGAGATGCACTCCATCACTTGAGTGAGAACTGGATCATCTTCGACGGAACTGATGAGCTCATCACACGAGATTGGAAGGCTGCTGATGCTTGCGGCAAGTTCCCAACCAAATTCTTCCTCGCTGACTTCCAGAGCACCGATGACCACATCACCATCATTGTTTCAGGACTCTTCGAAATTATCATCATCTTGACAGATCGGAGCCACCACCGCATTGACTGAAGACTGCTGGAGCGGCACATTAAGAAACCCGAGTGCTTTGAGAGCCGAAAGTCCCAGAAGATTGAGCGCACATTTCTCAGCTAAGAAGAAAGACTGATTGCTGATCCGACCATATGCTGACATGTAAGCGACCCTCCATCAAGGAACTTGAGAAAAGAACCATCACAGAGATTGGCCACCACTGTGCTTTCTTTGACCTTCGGACTGCCTATTGACTTGTAGACTTTTCACTGATCACATTCAGCTGAGCCCCCGTATCCAATATGAAACTGACCGGCTTGCCATCGACTTCCACCTCCTTCTTGATGAGCTGACTTTCTGAACCCACAGCATTGATCATCACATTGATTTCAGCATTCTTCTCTGGCTTTCGGAACTTCTTGAAGCTGGAGCACTGACTCTTTAGATGACTTACTTCATTGCACTGATAGCACTTCAGTCTTCTGGCATAGCATTTATCTGACCAATGCATCTTTCCACATCGAAAGCAGGCTTGACTTGGAGCAGCTTTCTTCTGACCACCTGATTGATTCCGAAGTAGGACGGCACTTCTTTCCTTTCCTGATGCTTTGCTTCGGCAACTGTTGAGAGATAGCTGGCAGCTTCTTCCACAATTTTGACTTGGTCACCTTTTTCATTGAGACGCTGGAGAATTCGGGTTCTGAGCACTGCATCACCATTTGACTTGAGACCCAAAAGCAGGAGCAGGCAATTGAGCTCTTCTTCTTTTAAGGCGCTGAACTTGAACAAGCGGAGCTGACCCTTGAAACGGTCGACGAAATTCCGGAATTCTTCACCATCATCTTTGACCAGGCGCAGGCACTCATAGCGATTCACCACCAAAGAGCGAGAATGAGCAAAAACTTTGGAAAGACCACCAACCGTTCCTCCAGGCTGAAGTCCACCACATCTCTGGGCAGGACACTCTTTCGATATTCGGCGAAGGCTTCTGCAGAGAGCTTCGTCATCATGAGCTTCACCTTGCAAGCATCCACCATATTCGGAGCTGTACAATCGAGAGAGAACTTGAAGCGGGACATCCAATTTTCTAACTTGGCTGGATCACTGTCATCTGCTCAGAAGATTTCCATATCAGGCAACTGAGGCAGTGTTGAGATGCGCACACCCACATACCTTAGACACAAATCACTCGGAAGTGACTCTGGATGCATGAAAAATGTATGCATACCATAGTTTCTTTATGCGGTAGGCCCCAGCTAACAAAACCATGTTCAAATGCCATCTTTTTTAGGACTCTAGGTACCATTTTCAGGTGGTTTACCTTGGTCCTCCAAAGCAAAAGTCAATTTTGGTCAAAATTTTTTTTCAAAAATCAACTTTTTAGGTCAGAAAATGCCCGAAAACACCTTTTTTATCGTTTTCAGCGGATAAGAATTACTTAGAAATGGTTAAAACCTGATTTTGAAAAAAAATTGTTGGGGGGGGGGCGGTGGTATCCGCTACTAGCGCCAAAAAAACTAATGAAAAATGAGCAAAAAGTGAGACAAAAAGCGAGACGTCAAATACACGCGAGACAAATTCAAAGAAATTCCATAAATTAGAATTATAGTCTTTTGAAATAAAATTTTTGGGAAATTAATCCCCTACCTCTATTAATTCCCCACCCTCTTATAATCCCCCACCCTCTGAGGGGGGTTGATTAATAATCCCCCTGGGGGATTAAAAGAGTTTATACGGTAATAATCTAGAAAATCACAGCGAATCAGGTCCATTTTGATACAAAGTACTAAAATCTTAAAATTTTAATTCTACAAGGTTATACGGTTATAAAATATTAACTCGAAAAACCGCAAATAGCAAAAAAAACTTTTAATTTTTAGACGGGTCAAGCAAGTGCTCTTAGGCAAGGTCAGATTTTTATTTATAGATTTCAATGAGGGTCTTTTGAAAGATTTTGTTTGCACAAGTGCCACCATTTAAGTGGTTTATTTACTAAAAGAGGAAAGTTAGATCTTTTCATTCCACAAAAATCTGGTTCTTTTGCTGGAATTTGTAATTGTTATACATTTGATTCCTCAATTTTGCCATAAAATTAACTTTATTTGAATAGGCTTGGTTGCATTTATTTTGTCTTTTCATAAATTAGTGTAAATTTGAAACAAAATAAAAAAAGGATAGTCCTTCAGACTTACGTTGATAGCTGTTTAATAAATTCATATGACTGTTAACGGTTTTATTTGGGCAGTCAATAATTACTCTGCGTGCCTTGCATCTAACCTCCCCCCTCCTCATATAAATCAATAATACAACGGCATTGATGAAGGGGTGGGGGGGATGGAGTGTGACTTTAACAAAAAGGATGTTGCTCCATCTCTTTGTTACTCCTTTTTTCTGTTCCTTCTGTTTGTTTGCAAAACTATGAATCAAAGCAAGTGAAATACCAAAAATTCAGGAATTTGCATAATATAGTTCTGGTCTAAAGTTGGGTCCGATCTAATCTTTTCAAAATTAATTCCAATGAGCTTTTAAAACTCTATTAGTGCTTTTTTATAAGTTTATACGTATGTAAAATGGGTTGATAACTGTATTTTTTAAAAACAGTTATTCTGATAAGTAGGTCTGCGAGGTACTGGGCGTAATATCAATTACAAAAAAAATAATCTACTCCAAAAGCTTTTTTCGTGCCAAAAATCTGGTTTAACTTCTTTTTCAAAATACTTTCAAATATATTATTTTAGGTTGAAAACCCATGTGGCTTCACCGGCACAAAAAGGACAAAGAAGATGTTCCAGAACCAAGAACCCACTCCATTTCTTCTAATAAAAAAGAAATAAATGGAGGCATAGAAAAGAAAATAGCACTGGCAGTCAGAACTCAACATCCGGCAGTGGAATTCGCAAGAAGATCCTGCAGTTCGGCTCCAGAGTTCATAGCCATGGGTTTGGAAGCAACTCTGGAAGCAGCAACTCTGGCACCGAAATGTCTGCCAAAGAAATGCAGCGCCTAGAAGAAGCTAAGAATCGATTGTTCAGTAGTGGAGGTGGTCAGCAAACAGCTCAGTTCATCTCTTCACCTTTTTCTCATGGGAACACCTCTCCCTTGCGTAAGTTCTTCTTAGTTTACTACAAAGATTTAAAAGGGAAAAATGGGAAGGAGGTGTTTAAAGGATTTACTACTGCTTTAGAAATATGTTAAAACACACAGAATTTTCCATTTTATTGGTCTTTTTATAAGAAGAATTTACATTTACACGTGAAATAGATATTGAAACAAAAAAGTCATGGAGCACCTTGCCTTTCCCCACCAGTCAACTCCAGCCTACACCCACCAGTCAATTTAGCATGGGGGACCAAGGCAAAAAAATTTTACGTTTTTTCAGTAAAACGTAAGCTAAATTGACTGGCGGGGTAGGCCGGAGTTGACTGGTGGGGGAAAGGCCAAGTTTAGCCAAAGTCATTTACTGAGTTGGTCGAACATTTTTGACACAATGAAATTTAGATGCCTTGACGGGGCATTGACCGAAAATGAAACATTTTATATTTTATCATGAGAAAAAAGTTAATAATTTTATCTTTTTTAAGTGTTTCACTGATAATTTTGTTTAACTAATAACTTATGGCTGTAACTGAGTTGCGGTAGCGAAAATCTGTCGGTCTGAATTTCGGTCAATGCTCCGTCTTGGAGTATTTCTCGGTATATAGTAGAGGACCAGGTTACAGTACTGGGTATTAGTGATGCACAAAGTCACTGTTCAACATCTAAATATGAAACTAAATTATTAAATTCCGACTTTTAGAGTTGCTATTCCATTTCATCCATAATTCATTGCTTTTCAGCAGCCTTAAGAACATCTCTAATGGGAGTAGGATCCGCAAATACTTCTTCTCAATATTCTCCAGCAATGAGTTCAGAGAGTGCAGCTAGTACATCAGGCCTAGGCACTGACTTCTCGTATGGCATCCCCAAAGAATTCAACGTACCTGGACTTAGTCTGCCGGCTTTGGCGACTGTGAATATTGATGTTAGAAACCTGGTTTTGCAAAGGGATCCAGCAGGTTGGTCAAATTTCTGCGATTTTCTAGTTTAAAAATTGTCTTTAGGTGACTTTGGTTTCAATATCCGCCGTGTTCAATATCCCCTTTCCAACAATAACAGCCAACATGGAGTGTCTTCAGCCATAGTATTTGCTGAACCCAATCAAATCAAATCTGGTCCTCCCCGTCCCAGCGACCTAGCATCAATTCTTCCTGGTGATCAGCTGTTAGAAATAAATGGAAAGTCGATCCATTCAATGACTAGAGATGAGTTGCTCCACCAAATTCAAAACTCCGGCCAGCAGATACAAGTCAAGGTGCGTGCAGTCCCCGAACTAGCTGAATTGTGTAGAGGTGGGTCTGCGGGATCACAAAGGAGTGGAAGACAACCGGAGGAAAAAGATCTGTTGGAGTTCAATCCTGATGTCTTTGCTGGTGACAAGGATGGCTTCAAAGAAGTTAGTCTAGTTTTTTTTTACCGTGATTTGAAGGGACACTGTATTCTGTCTAAATTTTTGGCTCAAATAGAAATTTACTACGTAGTGTAAGAATTTGACCGTATTTTTGAATTTAAAAAAGGCGCAGCTTTTTTTTGTCGATCACTTTCACTAAGAGTAAGCCAACTATTCTGAGGACAAGGTATCAAAAATCACACTTAATTTTTAGTTTTAACCTCTTTTTCTCCAACTTCAAGAGAAAATATTCTTTTCTCTGAAAACGAATATTATATTCTTAGATTGTGGTACATTTCGCATATACAATTTTTCTAGACTTCAATCGCAGAAGATGAGCGCTACTGGCTGATCCACTCCCAAGGCTACACTCTTTGCCGACTAATAGAGCATTTGCCGGACAGCAAAGTGAGAATTAGTGTTGCAAGCACTGAAATCATTGTTGACTCTTCGGATGTGGACAGGGCAAACCCTCCTAGACTGGACAAACTGGGCGATGTGGCAGGGCTGAAATATTTAAATGAGACAACCACCATTCATCTTTTGCGACAGCGTTTTGGAAGCAACTTGCAGTATACCAATGGAGGTGCTCAAAATATTGTGTGTATGATGACAGCTCCAGAGCTGGTTGAAGAGGGAAGCAAGCAACTGGTCAGTCCTGCAGTTGATCCAAATCTGGTGAAAATGTTTCGTGGCTGTCGCAAAAGCCAATTGCCAGCACACATTTATGCTCTTGCTCAACAAGTTTATAGGTAAGGGTGCTTATTTGGGGTTGAAAAAAAGGTTCCGAGATTAAGGTCTGCCGTATTTTCTGTAATAAACAAGGTCACAGTAAGCGGAGTATAATCAAACTCATGCTTATTTACGACCAAAAAAACCAAAAACCGAGGTTAGTATACTGACCCAAATTTTTGACAAAATGGCCACGCGAAAACCGGGTACGGGCAAAAAACCGACAGTGTGCTACCCTATTCAGATCGACTAAACATTTTGGCAATAAAATGGTGGTGGTTGAAATTTTTGAATTTCGCCCTGATATGGCCCTGAAAGCTCACCGTATTGAGTTTTTCCAAAAATGTCAGTCGATTTATAAGACCAACACCTCAAGATCGTTCGAGCCTGGCGTCCGAAATTTTTTTCAGGACACTTTTGACGTCTTTTGTTGAACGTGATTCGTCAACTAATCCTGAATATTATAAGGGTTTCAATTTTACTTTTTTTCTGAATTAGTGAATTGTTCCAACAGCTGAATTGTTCCACCCGAGAGCGATCTTCAATGGTAGGTCAAAAACACAATGCCACAAACACGTTTTTGAATTTAGGGGGGGGGGTCTTATATTAGAGGATTTACGGTATATGGAGAGTTGACTGTAGATTAAGAGTCTTTATTAAATTGTATGATTTCAAATTTGCAGAAACATTCAAGTGTCGAACCGTCAGCAGTCAGTAGTTTTCACTGGATGCAATGGGAGCGGAAAGTCTTTACAGTTGAAAAGCTTTGTATATTACTTGTGCGAGGTGGCCGGCTGGACGAAGAATGTTCCCTGTAATTTCCCATGCTTTTTCGAATTATAAAAAAGTTTAAAATTTTTCTGAGTTCAGTCGAAAAGCTTTCACTGGCTATGAGCATCCTCGAGGCCTTTGGAAATTGCGTCACTGCCATGAACCACAACTCTTCCAGGTTCATCCAGCTATTTTCCCTCGTTTTGACACCTCTGCTGCTTTGTGGTACTTTATTTCTCTTTGCAAATACAGAAATCTTTAAACAATTTTTCTAATTTAGCTCAGCCAAAATTCAAACATTCTTGCTGGAAACAAGTCGACTGTTACTACAAGAGAAGCCCAGTGAAAACACATTTCACGTCTTCTACTATTTTTGGGCTGGTGCAGAACAAGCACTACGAGACCGTCTTTACTTCTATTCTATCCAGCAGCCATTTATTGGAAAGTGGCATGGTGACGGATCGAAGCGAGAGGTATTTTTTTACATTTATGACCGAATTTAAATTTGAGAGAGGTGATTCCTGGGTAAATACCTAGGCTATAATGACCACCTCCTCTCAATACCATTCCCCTCTAACCAAAAATCTTCAAGTTTTGGGGTGTGTCAGGAACTATTTGACTAATTCCCATCAAAATTACTTCTTTTTTCAAATTTTATTGTTTTTTGTCCCTTGAATCTGGATTTTTTTCCGAAAAATCTTCTTGGTAAAAGTATAACGCTTTCATAATTGTGAAGTAGGGAAATTGTTTATAAGAACCATATAATTCTAGCCATCTTTGGTAACTATATTGGGTTTTCGACAAAAAAAAACACGACACCTCAAGTTCAACCCTTGGTCTGACACTGATTAGGCTAGTTTTTGGCGTCTTTTGCCAAATTTGATTCATTATTCCAGTCCAGCATTCCGATCTTAACGGTCTTTTCTCAAAAAGTTACCGTATTTTCTCTAAAAAGCCCCCTGCTCTAAAAATTCCCCTTGATTTTAAGAAGCTGTACCTCATCTCAGTGAAAAATTTTACATCTCTGTTTACTGCGCTTTCTTAACTTTTACGAGTTCTACCGATTCTGTTTTTCAATTTCAGATTTTCACCCAAAAATCTCAAAATCGACCTCAAATTTTTCCGAAAATTAGGGGTTTGAATTGAAAGCCCAGGGGCGCCTTTTTAGAGGAAATACGGTAACACTTATGAGTAAGATTCGTGTTTCTCGGTAAAAGAGGGTCACTTTTAAAAAATCTTCGGTCTTATATTGATAGCCGCAGGTCTTACTGCCAAAAGCTACGAAATTTTGAGAAACGATCGTGAAAATGAAGCTTTGCAATTTTAGAGCTAGACTTGCCAATAAAATTAGCTGAATGTTAACCAGCTCTCTTTTTTTAGAAATGGAACCACCTAATTGACTCCATGCTCCGTCTGGGATTTCAACAATCTCAAATCGATGGGATCGTCGACATTCTAGCAGCTATATTCCATCTCAAATCTGCTTCGGCCACTCAAGGAAATGCTTCCAAGTCAAGTTTCATCAACGTGGGCAATGCCGAGCACGCAGCTTCACTCTTAGGTCTCCAATTAGAGCAGCTGTCCCAATCTGTGTTTCGGGGCATCACCCCTCAGTCCAGCAATTCCACCTGTCCTTCACCCTCCAGCAACACACTCAAGTAAGTTTTCAGTAAATTAATTTTCTAGTGATAATTTTCAGCCGATTCTCCATGTCCAACAAGAGTCAGACTGGTCAGGAAGCACTCAACAGTTTCATCCAAGCCCTCTACAATGAGCTTTTTCAACAATTGGGTTGATTATCAACAAGATTTTGGGCAGCAATGAGGGTGCCTCATCCACTCAAATCACATTGTTGGATATGCCGGGTGGAAATTTCAACTCTTTGTGGACATCCTCTTCGTCCAAGCCCGGCAATCTTAGTGATCTGGTGTATAACTATGGTTGGCTTATACTGTTTCTTTGGATATTGATCTTACAAATGGCGATTTCAGTCAACGAACGAGTTCTCGAACTGATCTACAACCACAACTTTGTGCAACCAGTAGAACTATACAATCGGGAGCAGGTCCAAGTGGGGTTGAAAAACCGTTGGCCAACCCGCAGCCGTTAGTTCGGCTGCTAGATAAAAAGCAGCAATTGGTGAGGTTTCTTTCAATAGAAGATCACCATTTATCAAATAATTGCAGTTGAATTGTGCTGATCTAGAGCGTCGTAGTGCCGAGCCAAGAGGTCTCTTCCAAATTTAGAGGAGGAGTCAATGTTTCCAGGTACTTATATACACAAAAATATTGATTTCTTGATTTGATGGCTTTGATTCCCACCCTCATATGTATAATTCTATAAGTTAAGACTGTCGATTCGCCTATCCGTTTGGGGTGATTGGAATCGAAACCCGCAAAATTTCGGGCTTTGAGTCTGCCCCTATATTAGACTTATAAACAAGCAAAACTTACATAAAAAGAAGATTTGCTAAGCCGAAAAAAGGAAAAAACTAAAATTCGGATTCTCCATTCGAAAAAATTACGTCAGACCCGTAATTCACGGTCGTCCCAAGCGTGCTATTAACACGGGAAAGTTATTCACACGGGCAATAAGCAATGGATAAATCACTTTTTTCTTCAAAAGTAGTCAAAATGTACTTTTTCGAAAAAATTTCATTCTTATCCCTGCACTATATAGCACTATATACTTTTTGGACAACCCTGCCGTAATTAAGATGCTGAACTTGAAAATTTTGAGATTTAGTTATGGTAGTTTAAAGTAGTGCCGACATCTAACCGGCAAAAAAATTAGACGTCAATATAGCACTGCTTTACACATTTAAAAGCACTGAATTGATAAGTTTTTAGGTGCCACTGATGACTCTTTCTTCGAAAGAATATTCGTGCATTTCGAGCAAAACCGTCTGATCCGCCGCCATCCTCGTAATCGGCTGCAATTCATTCTGGGCCATTGCCTGAACACTGCCCAACAACTTATAGTGTGGAAGGATGGTTAAGACAAGCTCAGCCTGCAAATGCAGCCATGGTCGTGCCTCAATTGTTACAGTCATCCAAAAGGTTAGCGACATATAACCAACAAAAAAGACATAGAGGCCATCAGATCATTTTGTTCCAATTAAGCAGCGACCCAAATGAGCTGATTTCTCAGCATTTGGCTGATTTCGGTGGAAAACGCTGATTGATTTATGTTTAAAATCGCAATAAAGCTTAAAGATCAGCGCTTTATGAGAGATTTTGATTAAAAATTAAAAATCTTTTTGGACGATTTAGACTTGATCGTCCTGCATTTAGGCTAAAGGGATTAAACGTCTACGCAAAAAAGGTCTAATAAATAGTAACTTAAAAATTGTTGTTTGCAGAAATTCAATATTAGAGCTGTTCACTATAATGCCAGGGTTGTGCCATTCCAACTCAACCACTTTCAAAATGCGCCGATCTACCCAATCAATTCAGTCTTCCGACCCAGGAATGGCTTTAGGCGGATTCTTCTCCAACATTTCATTTCAACTGGTTGGAGATTTTTTCATTTTTTAAAGCAAAGTGATACAAATGTTGTGTCCCAAAACATGAATGCATAAAAACAACTCAAATAGATAATAAAAATAGAAAAAACTGGTCAATAAAAATGACAAGCCAAGGGGAGGTGGATAACCGAGCTTCAGCCCGTTCTGAACTTTTTTGAAAAACACTTTGGAATAAAACAATGTTAAAGTCGAAAACGGTGAAGGCTTCAAACCCCTCCTACCACCGTAAAAAAGTTCAGCAATTAAGGGGCTTTTTAAATTAGGGTACATGTTTCAGTAATCAGGGGGCAAAAGTAACACCCAAAACCACCCAAATATAAAAAGCGCGAGTTCAAAACCCGTGGTCAGTTGATATTTTACCTTTGTAGATACGTCTCTGGTCTAAGCCATTACGGCCACCTTCTTTTTGCACAAAAAGAACGTATGGAAATACGGTAAAATAAGAGAGTCACGGCCAAAATCGCCACTCTGTATTTTAAAACTTTTCGGTAAAAATTGTCAGACCAGTGGAGATAATGAACTTATTCACCAAAACAAAGCGGACATCTCTCTTCCCTTTGAATGGGAATGAGGGATATTTGCTATTGGTGGGTGGACGGATAAGTGAAAGTGTTATCAAATTTTGTCATCTATCTTAAAGTGTTGAGTTTACTATTTATTGATGAGTTTGTTGCTAAATTATCAAACATTTACTGTTGGCAACAGTCTGTTGCTAATGATTTATTTGCGAAAGTGTGACAAATTTAGAAAAAATAAATTGTTTAATTTTTAGGACTACATATTGAATGCTGTCAATCAGTTGAAGGTCTGACACTATTTTAGCCTAAATTTTGTACCCATTTGCTATTTCAGCTTTCGCGCCACCACTTTGTTCACTGTTTCCAACAAAACCTGCAACCCAAGAAATGACGTTGGCAGCCAGCAATGGTCGAGGAGTGAGGCAGAGGGATGCAGGAGATGTGCTTAATGTCTCTTTTGTGCGTCAACAGATGCGTTCTGTGCTTTTGATCGACTCAATCAGGGCCTATAATCGAGGTTTGTCTTGCTTCCAAATAAATAATAAATATTGTGAAACCATTGTAATATTGTGAAACCCTAAAATCCAATCTAAAATATTGTTAATTTGACCTAAATCAAGTTTTTTCAAATTTTCTGGGAACGCGCTACTTTTTAATGTGAAAGAGGTGGTCTACTTTGACATAAGAATCCCAAAAAATTTCAATACCCCGATCCCGTTGGTTCGCCCGTTTGTGGCTATTTTGGTGAAAATTTTTGGCAAATTTCAGATGAATCACATTCGGAAATTCCAAAACAGAATTTTCTGCTTTTTTTTTTTGGGATCCAGTTTCCTGTTTCAAGGTTAATTCCCAACCCTAGTCTTATTCACGGTTGACATGACTTCAAAGTTAATCGTAATTTAGGATACCCTGAAAGAATGCCTTCCGTGACTTCCGTCGACGTTTTCAGTGCTTGGTAGATGATGGCCAGCCAACCACCCAAAACAACCGCTCTCTGGATGAAGCTTTTGACGACAGGAGCTGTGTCCAAAAAATACTGGAGAAAATGGAAATATTTGAGCACCGCTACCGACTTGGTCTCTCCCAAATATTGTTGCGCAATGATGTTTTGGTTGAACTGGAGGAGAGGAGGGACTTATCGTTGTCAGGACTGGTTGTCTCTCTGCAACGTCAATGCAGAATGTATTTGGCCAGCCGGTGGTTAGCCAAACGACGGGTCAAGGAGGTGGCAGTTAAGTGTATACAGAGAAATACTCGACTCCATTTCCAATTGCGAAAATGGCCTGGTGGAGTTTGTACACAGAGTGATGCCTCTTTTGTCTGTGGTTAGGTAAGCTTACAAATTATTATATTTTTCAACGCCTCTCCTCGAGGGTCGGGAATAATGAGAAACTGGTGAATAATTACAGCAGCTATAGTAATTACCAACCTAAAGCAGTCAACCTCGGCAGTGGTCCGTCCATATAGTGGCGGTAAAATATCAATTACCAACCCTCAATATTTTTTTTCAAATTTTTATTAAAAATTGTCATTTTTGAATGAAGAAGTTTTCGGAAAGTCTCCCTGATACCAAAATCTTGTCCTGAATTCGAAGCCGTTGAGATCAGATCAAAATTTCTTTGTGTATATCTCAGCTCATAAAATTTATTTTAATCTGATCTCAACGGATTCGGATTCAGGACAGGATTTTGGAATTAGGGCAGACTTCTCGAAAAAAAATTCCTTAAAAAATGACTATTTTTGATAAAAAAAATTGAATTTTTTTTATTGAAGGTCGATAATCGATGGTCGTTCCTAGTGGCCATTCCAAAATACTGCCCCCTAGGCCTGGTCACTATACATAAAAATACCTTTAAAGGACCATACCCGTTGCCGACAACGAGGATTTCAAATGTTTGAATTCGCGCAGGACAGTTCTCTTTCATTGTACTCTTCTGAGTCATTCGAAGCAGGTCAAAAGAGTACAGTGCGACACGAAAGAGAACTGTCCCGCGCGAATTCAAACATTTGAAATTCTCGTTGTCGGCAACGGGTATGGTCCTTTAATATATTCAAAAATATATAAAAGATATTTTGTTCCAGTTTCAAGTACCGGACAAATTCTAGATGTTGTCCGATTATATACTCGAGTATTTTCTCGAATATATTCTCATTTGACACCTGAGTTTTTTTTTCGCAATTTGGAACCCAACTTTGAACCTGCCCTAAAATCCACTGGCCTACTCTGCGCCTAAGGCTTTGCCTAATTCAAAAATAAATAAAATTGAAAAGGCATGAAATTGAAAAAATCTGAAAAGGAGGGCAAACGCCCCTCGAAACGCCCCTCGAAGTGGCCCTCGTAAGATCTGAAGAATTTAAAAATTTAATACAATGAGCTTTTAATATAGTGAACCCCCTACACCTGTTCCCGATGAAGGAGGCACTATATAGAGGTTTGATAGTACGTCCTATACGATCTAAAACATTCAGCTACTATCTGATTTGATAAATTGTGAGTGGAATAAAATTGAAAAAACTGCTAGCAAAATAGTTACAATAAAAGTTTTTTTCTGAAAAAATCTTCTAATTTGTTTAAGGAGTGACTCTGAGCAACGTGAATGGCGAGATCGAGTTGCCTCTCTAGAAGCAGCTAATTCTGAACTAAAATCCAGCAAACTACGACTAGAAGGTCAAATAGGAGAACTAGAACAGCTGCTCAAGGCTGAATGCCAAGGCACACAGAACCTAAGTGTCAGTTTGGAACGAGAATCCACCAATAAATGCAATTGGAAACAGAACTGAGGATACTCCAACAACAGCACTTGAAATCAAAAGGTTGGTCATGATTTTCCAATTAGAATATTGAGAGTATGCAGCATCTTTTTTAATTACGGTTATTTCCGATTTTTTTTATTTAAGAAAGAGTGATTTTGTTTTGTGATCGTTTTTCAGAACATAGCTTAAAATCTTGATTGCTAAACTTGACACTACAATATGAATGATCTGAGCAATAAAAAAAATTAAAAAGGAATATCTGAGTAGCTTCCAGTACCCTTTACCTTGTTCTACAGGGTGAAAAGTGGATTTTTGGTCAAAATTTTTTGGAAAAATTGTGATATGGTCGGAAAAAACAAAAAAAACAGAAGTAAGTTTGTGGGTTTTATTCTGTAGGATTTGTGTAATCTTTTATCATTATGACTAGGGTCGTCGAATATTCGAAACAATTCGGTATTCGATATTCAGAATTTTAAAATATCCTATCAATATTCGGTATTCGAAATTTTCTAATATTCGATTTGACAACCCTAATTATGACCTACCGTATTTCCTTTAATATAAGCCCCTCCTCAACTTTGAGGGTCTGTATGTCAGGCTGTATTTTGCAAAGCTGTTAATTGCATTTTCTTAACTCCTACGAGCCAGATTTTGGTTGAGCACCCAAAAATATGGAGATCGTATTCTAAATTTTCCTACTTTTTGAGAATCTAAAAATAGAAGCCCCGGATCTTCTATCAGAGAAAATACGGTACAAGCATAGTAATAGCTATAGGTCATAATGTTAAAAAGTTACACAAATCTTACAGAATAAGAACCGAAAATTACTTCAGTTTTTCTGGTTTTTTTCACGTCCTGCAGCCCGGATATGTATCCTCACTCAAAATTTGGCCTTGGTCATCCTGTTGATTTTCTTTCGAAATTAAGCGGCGGGTGCTATATCACAACTTGGCCAAAAATTTGTTTCTAAAAACGATTGGCCAATTTTTCTACACGTTAAAATGCTGACCATAAAAAAATATTTTGGTGTGTTTTAAGAGAACACCAAATGAGCCAGTTAGCCTTTTTTATTATCCTATTCCATGTGTTCGACCTATCCAACGGTGAAATCGAAAACTATACTTAGGTCATAGGCTATAAGATTTTCAACTTTTTTTATATCGAGTACAGATTAATCGAAAGTACAGGCTTTACGCCAAATACAAGGCGAAAAGTTAAACAAATGATTTTCTGCCATGGAAAGGGCGCTTGATGTCGGAAATGAAATCAAAGAGTCTCCTCTTTCAGAAAAATCAGGTGAATTATTCAATAGATACATTTTTGAAAACTAGAAGTCGTTTGAAGTCTGGATATCGTTCTTCTGGTCCAATAAGAAGAGTTTTTTCACTGACCCGCCAAAATTTGCTTGAAGTTAAAAAAAATTTGGACCATTTGAAACTGCGAATATGAATTTTTCAAAAGTTGTCTGTCAACTATCCTTGTCATATTTTATTCAGCAGCTGTCAAAACACATGCCTGCCGCCTTATCTCATTTGCTGAGTCACACTGTATATGTGTGTTTATGTCTGACTGGTCTGTCAATTGTCAGTAGTTTCTCTTTTCTCATCTTGCACACAAATGACTAAAAAGTAGAAAAGGCAGAAAAGAGAGAGAAATATGAGATGGCTGCTATTTCTCATTTTGTTAGACAGAAGTGTGTATGTGTCTGCTGCCCTGCCCTCTCTATCCCTTCTGTCCATCCATTTACTGCTCCTGATGATGACATTCAAGGTGACTGCTCTGACATTTGTGTGTGCGTGTGAGTGAGCAACAACCAACAGGGAAAAGGGGAAATGTCCATTTTCATTTCTTCTTACTTACTTTATGACTTTTTGTCGGTTGCGTTTCGTGTTATTGATTTGGTTTGGTAATGATTATGCAAAAATGACTTTTATTTGCTTCGCAATTAGTGTTTCAGTTGATTTACAGTAAAATTAAATTTGGTTGCAGTATATAATTCCCACACGCAGAGTTCTCGGATGGATGACATAACCTCATATTTGTGTTTTTTCTTGATTATCAGATAAAAATAAATTTCGAACCACAGGGGTATCATGGTTTTTAGTCGAAATTTGAAAAATTTTAATTGGCGCCTTTTGAATTTTAAAGGGAATAAGGGCTGTATTGGGAGGGGAAGGGAATAAAAGGGGGCCACTTTCATGGCGAAACGTTAGAAAAGTAAATGTTTGTATTCTTCGACTGTCTTACCATGTTTTTTAACTGGGCCGTGGCAAAAAGAGACTCTATACGCATTTTTTGATCAAGAGTACTTCTCGGAATGATGTTTAAGGTATGTGAGTGCGCGCATCTCTAACTCACAAGCCCCTGCGCCCCTTCGCGGGCGCAGGGGGCTTGGAGTTGAGTACGCACACACCCACACAAATCACTTGAAAGTGACTCTGGACGCAGAGTCTTGGTAGTGGCCCTGTTTGATACGTGACCCCTTGTATTCCCTCCCCCCTATACAGCCGAAAAGGGAGCTTTGTGGGGTCGGAACCGCTATTTTATGAAAGGAGCCAAAAATATTAAGTGCGTACATTTGCTAGCCTTTATTTCGCCAAATGATTAACTTGTGGACAACAAGCAATCAATAATTCAACCGAGCAAGAAATTTGCTATCTGATGAACTTTTCAGTTGTTTTTAGCCTTTATAAAAATAAAAAATTTTACGAAAAAGCTTCCTTTTCAAAATTTTGACTTCTCACCAAAAAATGCCACATCATTTGGAGCTTGGACCGGATTACTAACTTTAGCCCTTGTTTTTACTGCTGGCCACATGTAGAAACTCTAGTGTGCATACCATATTTTCTCTGACAGAACGGCCCTACTAAGTTCAAAAAACGCATTTGTGGCATTGTGTTTTTGACCCCTTTTGAATATTTATCGTTAGCACTAAATTTGTAGTTCATCTTAATGGTTACAAAAAAGGAATAACTTGACCTATAGCTGTTTTGAAAAGTCAGTCAAAACAAAATGGCAAGAACACGATTTTGAATCGAGGGAGGACCAACCATAGAAGTAGCGCACATGACTTTGATTTGAAACCATTGAAATGTTGGATCCATGCCAACATAAGGATGGAAGGAGAATAGGTTTAAAGTTGCCAATACAACAAAAAATTACAAAAAAAAATAAACCAAGAGATCGAATCTACTCTTTTTTTGCAACTCTATAGTTTTTCTTATCCCTACTTTTGTTGCAATGGCTGTGATACCTCAATGATTTTAATTTAAAAGTCGTATGCTGGCTATTCGATGAGACCCAATTTCATTTATCAGGTGAAAGAGAAGTTCGTTAATTGCTCTTGTTACTAGTCCTTTGACTAGCTAGTTATTTTGACAGGCTAGTTAGAGTAACTGACCCGTGGGTTGTGTTCCACTGAAGTCTACTTAGGACTTTATAATTGAATTAAAAATCATTTTTAGTCAAAAATCATTTTTTCAATGAAACTTGTCACCATTTTATCTGCTTATCAAACTACGCAATCTTGTCATATCTCTTTTCTCACATCCATTCATACTTAGATAATTCTACAAGACACATAAATATTCAAGTCAATCAATATTTTTTCTAAACATTATCCTTCAATGTCCAATTCCAACTACAGCGCTTCGGCACATGCCTTTGCTGCTTTCGCTGAGTACGATGAAGAAGAATTAGACGAAGAATTGCTGACAATTCAGTCCACAAGCTCTCAACAACTTCTCCACCATCTTTCTGGTCTGTCCAGACAACAGAAACAACACAATGACTACCCCAAAACAAGCCAACATTCAATAGTAGCAACCAGTCTAAGTTCACAGCTAACTCCAATCACAACCAGCCAGATGCACACTTTTTTAAAAGCCACTCCAAGTCCACGGTTAACACTCCCACCAATCACAGTCAACCAGATGCCAACTATTTCAAAAACCACTCCAAGCCTACAGTTAGTACCCCCACCAATCTACCTCTAAATTTCTCAGCCAGCAACCAATTCAATGGAAGACATGCTATATGGCAATATTTTGAAGTGGGCCAGCAGCACACCGGTGCATATTACTGTAGAGCAACGCCCACTTGCACCTCCTCCTATAGTTGGCCGCCTAGCACAACTGTCGCAGGAAGACATTTGCGAGATCGCCATTTGGATGTGTGGAACAAAGTGGTTGAGGAGGAAGCAATGAGAAAGGGCATGGATGTGGCCAGCCACTTCGGCTTTAGCAGCCAGGCTAGTCAGGATAGTTACAGGATGGCTAGGAAGAGGCCGTTGCCCTCCCCACCTGCAAACTTGGGAGAGGCCAGTTGCACAGTCATGGCTAAAATGGGAAAACCTGTCAAAATGGAAGAGTTTGCGGAGTACGGATACTTATTGGAGTCAAAGCGTCCAAATAACACGCTAATCAAAGGTGGGGTCGTGATGCAAATTACTGTAGAGAATAGAGGGAAAATTCTATTTATCAATTTTTAATTCTGCATAGTTGGGTTTCTGCCAATCTCTCAATGACTATATTTTTTTCTGAAAAAAACTTTGGAGTTAAATTCTATATGAAAGCTACGAAAAATTATTAAAAAATGCATAATGATCAAAAAAACAAGATATTAGGGCAGTAGATTAACTGTAGCTATACTTTCAGAAATAGAAGAGAAAAGGGATCAGAAACATGCTTTCTCAGCTCCTCCAGATGCTATTGCTTCACAAAGTGGCTGGGAACAGCATGAAAAAGTGAAGAATTCTGCTTTAAAAAATTTAAAAATTAATGGTTCGATTTGCAGACGGTTGAACTAAAAAGGATTTTGGAGAGGACAAAAGAGCAAGAACTGTCATTCAAAATCAAAAATCAGAAGACCACGGAACAGTTGCTGGACTTGCAAACAGAGCTAGAAAACCTAAGATCCCGCAATGAACAATTAGAGAAGAAACAGAGAAAGTGTGAAAGTTATTTAATTTCTGTTTATTTATTATCCGCCATTGTTGATTCAGCTTTAACAATGAATTGCAAGGTGTACGTGAACAATCGGAAGATGTGCTCAAACAAAAGGAACGACTTGAAAAACAGTGCTTTGAGCAGAATCTTACCAACTCACGTCGAAACACTGAAATTTGGTGAGTAGTTTGATTATAAAATTAGAAGAAAATCCAAAAAATATCCATACTTTCGTCGATATTTTTTGAAATCAGAACAATTTATAAAAGAACTAGCATATTGTAAGATTTTGGTTCTGTAACCCTTTTAGCCCTGGAGCCACTTCAGGTCGATGAATAGATTAAGGATCGAGAGTTACTCGTGATCCTACTCGTCGTGTCTGAAAGACGATCAATAAATCAAGAGTAACTCCTGATCCTTATTCCATACATCGACCTGAAAGTGGCTACTGGGCGCCCCTGTTAATTTTTTTGCAATTTTTTCTCTCGTTGAAATCATAATTTTTTACATGAAAAACACACATTTGAAATCGTCCTAACGTACGCTGGCCTACCCTGCGTCTAAAATTGAAAATTTTGAGAAAGTAGAAAAAGTTATTTTGCTAAAAGAGGGTAGGCTATTTTAGAGAAAATTCAATAGCAAACGCTGCAATTTTCGGTAGAAAATGAATCTATTATAGACATTATTTCGTTTTAAAAAAAGACTTAGATTTTTTGACCCGGTCAAATTTCTTCTAGGCATTGAAAGAAGAAAATGTGGAGATGCGTGGCAACATTGCAAAGCTTAGGAAAGAGTTAGAGACGATCAATGACACCAATGCCATAGGAGATTCAACGGATACGGAATTGGCAAATCTTCGTAAAGCCAAACGAGAACAGGAAATCAAGATAGTTGAGCTTGTTAGTTTCTATATAATAAATCTTGTATTTTTTAAATTTGTAAATTCAGGAAGACGAATTGGATGAATGTTTACAGAAGAAGCAAATCCTAGAACAAAACATCACTCGACTGGAAATGACAGTGGAACGAGCCAGAGTCGACTCCCAACGAGAAGCAGCTGTTAAAGAAACAGAGATCAGTGAGCTCAGGTCTCAATACCAAAGAAGGGTTAGTTACTTTAAATCAATTATTAATCTCTTCTTTCTCTAATAGTACTATAATTATCACTCTTTTTGTCAAAAAATATTCTCAATTCCATCAATACCTAACCTCTTTTATAGATTCGGGCATTTGAAGACCAAATTAACGACCTGAGTGATGCTAATAATTCTCTGCTAAAACAAAACAGGTTACTCGAAAACAGAACAAGGCAATTAGACTCACAGAGTCAAGTGTAAGTGTACTGCGTTTGATGTCGTATTTTAAAAAATCATTTTTAGAAGCAGCGTTGATCTAGGCAGTAACCACTACAAAAGAGAACTTCGTAGGGTTACAGCTCTCTATCGGGACACTCAAACTTTGCTAGGTTTGTCCCTTCAAGTGACTCCAATCAAAATAAACTCGTTGCCGTATTTTCTCTTATAGAGTGATCCCCTTTGATTCAAAATCACGATCTTGGCATAATGTTTTTAACTCACATTTTGAAGGGTGGTATTTAACTTTGCCTCCTAATTACTGAAAAATGTCCCCTAATCCGCTGAAAAACGGGCGCTACCCAGTTTATATAATTAGATGTTATAATAAAGTACTGTTTCGTAAAAGTCAAAGTTCGCCAAAAACAAATTTCAAGAAAGCGTATGTTCGACAATAATAAACATTTCGCAAACAATTGTTTTGCTAAACAAACAGTTTCTTTAAATCAGAGTTTTCAAAATACAAATTTGAAATTCATTTCATATAAATAACTAAATGGACGAAGCTTTTTTCTGCCACCTTTTGGCTTTTTTCTGCCACCTTTTTCGAGTTTTTGTTTAAAAAGATTTTTTCTGCCACCGTTTGGCTTTTTTCTGCCACCTTTTTCGAGTTTTTGTTTAAAAAGATTTTTTCTGCCACCTTTTTCGAGTTTTTGTTTAAAAAGATTTTTTCTGCCACCGTTTGGCTTTTTTCTGCCACCTTTTTCGAGTTTTTGTTTAAAAAGATTTTTTCTGCCACCTTTTCGAGTTTTTGTTTAAAAAGATTTTTTCTGCCACCTTTTGACTTTTTTCTGCCACCTTTTACTTTTTTCTGCCACCTATTGCTTTTTTCTGGCATCTTTTGCTTTTTTCTGCCACCTTTTGCTTTTTTCTGCCACCTTTTGCTTTTTCCTGCCACTTTTTGCTTTTTCTGCCACCTTTTACTTTTTTCTGCCACCTTTTGCTTTTTTCTGCCACCTTTTGCTTTTTTCGGCCACCTTTTGCTTTTTTCTGCCACCTTTTACTTTTTTCTGCCACCTTTTACTTTTTTCTGCCACCTTTTTCGAATTTTTCAAATTTTGCGCATTCCACTGCGCGCAAAAACCATGGTCCTTTAACATTCTTAAAGAGCAATTGCCTACTCCGACAAAGGTTGTCTCCCGCCAATTCAAAAAAAATTCTCATCATTGAACTTCTGTACGGATTTTTCAACTTGGTTTCTAACAAAACTATACCTAGAATTATATACTAGGCTTTTTTGTCAGAAACCAAGTTGAAAAATCCGCACAGAAGTTCAATGATTAGGCGAAAATTTTTGAGTTGGCGGGTGACAATCCAAAACACGTAGCCATGGCCCTTTTAATATTTTCCATATATTTTTGTCGTATTCTCAGTTTTATTTTTTTAGCACATGAGCGAGAGTCTGCACCCAATCAGTCTGTTGTGCGTCAACTAAAAGAACAACTTGAAGATGTGGAGGCTGCTAAGTTAAGTGCTTTGAAGAGCAGACACTCATTGGAGAACGAGTTGGCTGATCTCAGGGCACAGGTTTGTTAGGCTTCAATTAAAAGACGGATCTTACACCTCCAATGAAGACACATATTTTTATTTTTTACGAATTTCAGCTGGACGTGGCCGTAGCGGCAAAATCGGCAGCTGAAGAGAAAGTGTTATCAGTCATGCGTGAAAAGAACTCAGCCACGGCTTTAGTGCAGGAGCAGGACGAACAATTGCAAGAATTATTGAAAAAATATAAAGCGCAAATCCAACAGTCCCATGTAGATGCCATCTCTCTGGCAGACCAAATTGAGCAAATCGGCAATCTAGAGCGAGCCAAACAGCGCCTTCAAGAGCAGATAAATGAGCTCTCTTCTGCCACTGAGTTCGGCAAATTGCACACTGTAGAGAAACACAAAATGCAGTTATTAGAGCTGAAGCTAAGGGATGTCCAAGCTAAACTGGACTTGGAAACTTCCCACAAACTTAAACTAGAGGTATTCGCCTTCTAAATTTTTTGTTGAACATTTAAGTTTTTTTACCCATAAAATTTTCAGTCGATTGTCGTAAAACTAAGAGAAGAAGTGGAAAGTTTGCAAGAACAATTGCAAGAATCCAGGGCAGTGAAGGACAGAGAGTTGGAAAATACTAGAAAGAACCGGAAAGAAACTCTCCTATTACAGGAACAGATCAATGAGCTTAAGAAACGGGAAACTGAACTCATCCACAAATACAAACTTGAGGTCTGTTACGCAAAAATTTTAATTAGAGAACTTCGCCAGAAAATTAAAATAAACAATCTCAAACAAGTGAAATTTGAGATGAAAATCCAATTTTCTAGAAATCTAGCAGCGAGAAGCTGGTGGAAGACAATCAGACTACTTTGGGTGATTTGAAGTTGGCGATGAAGAGGATAGACGCTCTGCAAGCTGCACTGAACGCTGATATAACTGCCGGCAGCGACATTGAAGAGGAGGATGAACTGGACCAAATGGACGAAAACACATCTTCCATGCTATACGAAGAGGATATGGGGCCGAACAAAAGCTTGTATGTTATAAAATAAATCCAAATAAACAAATCAAGTCCTCAACTAAATTTCTGTAGGACAAACGGAATACATGCTGATCACAAGGAGTATGGATCTTAAAGAAAATTGGCCAACCTTGCTCCTATTTTATTCTGCCTAATTTATTTTAAAATTAATTTCGAGTGACCTTACCTTTTAAAAAAGTGACCGTTTGTTGGTTGCACCACATTTAAAGTTGCTGTTCACATTACCAACACTATTTTCGTTGTGATTTCTATGCCAATTTCAAATAAAATGAATCGCAAATCACTTTTATTAACCATATAGATATATAAATTCACAGCTAGAATAACAAGATTATTTCTTCACTTGAGATTTTTCCAAGGCCTTGTTCTGCTCTTCTACCATACTCTCAATCAGGTGCTCTTCTTGAAGCATGTCAATCATCTCATCCAATGTTTCTCCTCCATTCATAAAGTCTTGCATTTTGTTGGTTGTGAACTTTATCCGATGGTCAGTTATTCGATTGTCTTTGAAATTGTATGTTCTGATTTTCGCCGCTCTCGCCAATGTGCTGACCTAAAAGAAGGTCCGTGAAAAATCTGTGCAAATTTTATTTTGAGAAACAATGTACCTGAAGCTTTCTGGATGAAGAAAATTTGGATTCTGCAGCATCAACTAGTCTTTGCAAGAGTATTGAAGCTAACCTTCTGTATGCAATCTAAACACCAACCTAACATTTCATATTCCGAACAGTTTGGAAAATCAATAGATATACATTAATATTCTGCAACTGCGTTCTAAAATGGGAACTTTAAAGCTCTTTGTGGGAGCATAAAAATACAAACCTCTCTTCCATGCATTTAACAACTGTGCCAGAAGGAATGTGAACCATACCTGAAAAGTATTAGATGACTGTAATTTAGACAAATTTATATCTTACGACAAGCCGTAGATCTCTGATTAACGTTCTGACCACCAGGACCTAGATACTACAAATAAAAAAGCAGCTGAAAATTTCGGAGACACAGACCCGAAGCTCGCATAGTTTCCATTTTGATATCATTTTTCGGCAGATGCAATTCTGGCTAAATATTTTCAATAAAAAAAACTAGTATGAGTAATAAAATGTCAATTTTTAAAATTTTTTGAAATACTTTAAATGACTATAGTAAACACAATCATAGGGTACAATTCTGGTATACCCGCAGCACTCACTTCTGGTATACCCCCAGCACTTAATTTGGGATACACTCCTCATGTTACCCCACGATTGAGAGCTGAGGATGTTAGATACACGATGGTGTAAAAATTTCTTAGTTTAGTTTAAAAAAATGCACATCTTTTAATTAAAATGGAACTGAATCATCTTTGAGTATTCAATTTTCATTCGAAATGATTCAATTCTATTTTAATTAGAAGATGCACATTTTTGTGAAATTTTTACACCATCGTGTATCTAACATCCTCAGCTCTCAATCGTGGGGTAACATGAGGAGTGTATCCCAAATTAAGTGCTGGGGGTATACCATAATTGAGTGCTGGGGGTATACCAGAAGTGAGTGCTAGGGGTATACCAGAATTTAGCCCAATCATAGAAGCAATCGGAACCAAATACTTGCAGACGCAATTAAGTCTCGTCAATAATTGAACTAAATTTGGTACTTATGCACCTGGTGTCCCCACATCAAAAATTAAGGATAACTTTTTTAACATCAAAATTTAACATCAAAAATTTTATGCGATGACTAAAATAAGCGACAACATTATTCATTTCAAAAATTAGTTGATCTGCATTCGTGGTGCGCATAGGGTTGGGCAACGAGAATTTGACCGGTCAAATTCTCGGTCAAATTCTGGTCAAATTCTCGGTCAAAATAAAGATTTTGACCGACCTTATGAAAAACGGTCAAAATCTTTGACAAATTTTTTTGCGATTTAAAGCTCTGAATTTTTTCAAAATCTTTTTCGGGTTATAATATAGCCGCTATATAAAGCAACGCTTTGATTGAGTCGCGTCATTCTTTGTTTTGGGCGGTCGTGTTTGGTCGATTTTTTGTTGTTGAGCCATTCAGGCTTGGAAAACTTAGGAAATTTTTTTTGATCCAGTGATATATTTTGCAGAAGTCTGCAGAAATTCAGGAATTATTTATGGATGATTGAATATGTTAAAATGTATGCCTGAAAATGTATTTTTTGTCAATAAAGCAATGTATTCAGCGATCTATACGACTTTTTTTAATATTGGCTAATATGAGGGCTTGTTTGACCGTTTTTTGGAGATTTTGACCAAATTTGACCAAAAAAATAGATTTTGACCGAGAATTTGACCGGTCAAATTCTCGAAAAGATTTTGACCGGTCAAAATCCCAACTCTAGGTGCGCAGAACATATAAATTTATCTGAACCGATAAATTTATCTATCAGATAAAATTCAAATTATTTTTTATCTGACGGATAAAATTTTATCGGTCAGATAAAATTCGAGTTTTAAATAAAAATCAATACAAAATAAAAAAAATGGGTTTCACACTTGCAAATCTAAAGAATTTAATAAGAAGAATAGTGACTAAAGTAGTTGATGGGCTTCAAAATTTTACAGCTACGATTTTTAGCGAAACCCATCAAAAATTTTAGCCATTATTATTTTTAAAAATTTCTATAGATTTGCAAGTGTGCAACCCATTTTTAAATTTTTATTGGTTTTTATTTAAAACTCGAATTTTATCTGACCGATAAAATTTTATCTGACAGATAAATCTTTATCTGGCAGGTAAATTTTATCTGTCAGATAAAAATAGTTTGAATTTTATCTGATAGATAAATTTATCGGTTCAGATAAAGTTATCTGTTCTGCGCACCACATCTGCATTGCAAAAAAGTTTTACAGTTATGGCCAGAAGTTAAAAAATATTCACAAGAATATATATGGGACAACGACAACTCATTAAATGTTTAAGAAGAACACATATATTGAAGAAATCCTTTAGCTAGATTTTTTTAGAGGGGATGACATCTTTTATTATTTTTGGGATCAAATTAGCGAGCATTACGCGTGTAAAAAGTAATGCTGTTAAAAAATTTGATGTTAAAATAAGTTTTCGTTAATTGTAGATGTGGGAACCCCAGGTGCATAAGTATCCTAAATTTAGGTTTCTGGAAATTACCGATATAATAGTAACCTTTCCGGTAATTTGTCAACATCAAAAAGAATTTTCAAAAATTTTGCAGCTCTTAGTTTTTTAAACCACCTTGTCGACTTTAAAAAAATTTTAGAAAATCGCTCACATTTTCTGGCTCAGGTAATACGGCAACGCTAGCAGTACTTGTATGCACCCTCGTCTTGTCGGTTATGGGCACCCTCTGAACCCTGTGCACACCAGCTTCAAATTTTAGCAATGCATAACAGCTCGGGCCACCTACTCCAATAATAGCTGAGCGGATGCCACCTAGCGCAACAGTATCAACCTAAAAATTTACAATAAAGTTGAATTAAAAAGACCGCTACACCTGTATTTGTTGCCAACTAAAACCGTGCCTGTGTGCAAACTTTTGATACATATGCATTAATTCCCTAAAAAATTTCAATCTCTCAAAGTCAAATAATATATTGTTTTACCCGGCAAATAGCATGGCCTCTACTCCACCTGCACCACTGTTGAATTCCATTTGACATCGGCTCAAAGAGTCCAACTCAGTTATTGAAGATATTCCCTTAAATTGTTGCGCCAACACTCGAAGATGTCTCAATAAATTGCGCGAACTAACACACAAGACCATTTATGATTCTAAAAGATTAACTACAAATGTAAAAAATGTATAAAGTGATTTTTTTCGCGTGAAGCAAATCAATGATAACGAAAAGGTGAGGGTGAATGGTGATTGATTTGATATGCTACGACCGAGTTATCGAAATCATATTTGGCAATAACCACGCCGAAATGATCACGCTGGCACCTTTACAGCTCGAGAGAGCAAGTTCTAACCGAAAGAAATGACAGAAAATACTAATTGCAAACTTTGAAACCAACTCTGTCCCGCTTGGATCGGACTTGTTTGATTGAATTTTAAAAAGTCTAAATTAAAAAAGGACCGTTTTGCCGAAAAAATGCGTATAGCTAAACAGAAATGAACTTAAATATGTACGCACTTAATATTCTCTAAGGAGCCTAGCATAAAAAAAATCCATCAAGAAATGCTTGCGCGCACCAAAAATAAAAATCACACTAATTACAAGCATAGTTGCACGCGAGAAAAAATCGGCACTGGGCGCACCACCAGGCGTCGCCACCCCAAAAAATCAGCGCCGGGCGCCGAAATGGGGCGTAATCGTTTCGTCAATGAAACTTTCGCCAATGCGATCTCTTCGCCAATAGCATCTTTTCGCCAATGAGATCACTTCGCCAATGCATCTTTTCGCCAATAGACTCTTTTCGCGTACTCTTGATTTCTTTGGCAAATAAGCGGTGAGAAGTGTAAATGTGATCAAATTCTTTAATTGGGGTACACATCTAATAGCGAATAGATGATCTGCATACCCGTGTTTTAATGAGCTTCTAATAGCGAATAGATGATCTCTCAGTTTTGACTCCCAGTGGGTGCATACCAGTGTTTTACTGAGCTCACTCCAAGTGAGAATCTCACTGAGAATTCTCAGTGAGAATCTCACTCACTCTCACTCACAAGGTTTTTTTAAATCTCACTCTCACTCACTGACTGCGAGGACAAAAAAGTTATTCTCACTCTCACTCAAAGCCTGTGAGGAAAAATTTTGTTCTCGCTCATTCTCACTCACGGGCCAAAAAAACGTCCTCACCCTCATAAAGATCCGATTTTGGCTTACCGTATTTCCTCTAATAAGCGCCCATGCTGTAATAAGCGCCCACCCCTAACTTTGAGGACTTCAGTCTCAGGCTGAGGTCCTCAAAGTCCTCAAAGCTCTGGGCTGAGACTCTCAGCCCAGAGCTAATATTTTGCTAATCTGTTTTTGCGTTTTCTTAACTCCCACGAGCTCTACTGATTCCGCGTTTTAGATTTTCATTGAGCACTCAAAATTTTCGAGATCGACCCAAAATTTTCAGATTTTTGGGGGTTTGAAATATAACCGCCCACGGACTCTTATTAGAGGAAATACGCTAATTATCACTGAGATTCTCACTTTCAGTGAGAATCTCACTGTCAGTCAGACTCTCACCGACTTTCATCAAAAATTTTTTTTCTCAGAATCAAAAAAAACAGCCGGTTTTGTCATGAATTCGGGGTCGAGAAACATGAATATGATGTTATCTCCTCGATTTTATCACTCCCCGTGGGGGGGGGGGGATTCTATACTCAAGCCAAATAAAATTGGTAGAGATTGAGGCAATATAAAATTAAGGCACTTTTATAGTTCCCCCCCCCCCCCATACTCGGTTTTTTTGAAAAGTGACCCAAAATCACCTCCCGAACTCATTTTTTCTGTACAACACGATGTGGGAAGCATATTTAAACACTTTCTGACAAAAAATTTGACCTTCGACAAAAAAAATGCCTCCCACCCCTCAGTCAAAAATGGTCATTTAAGGCATTTTAGGGTCATTTTTGGGTGATTTATCACATTTTTCTTGCTGGAACTTGGCAAAAAGGCCTCTAAATGCATCTTAAACCAAGAGTCTTGCTCGGAATTATGTTGAAGGTAAGTGAGTGCGCGCATCTCTAACCGACCAAGCCCCCTGCGCCCCCGAAGGGGGCGCAGGGGGCTTGGTTGCTTGGGGTTGAGATGCGCACACCCACATACCTTTGACACAAATCACTCGAAATTGACTCTGGATGTAAAAACATATGCATACCAGAGTTTCTTTATGAGGTAGGCTCCAGAAAGTAAAAACCTGTTCAAAATCGATCATTTTTATTTTTCTTTAATTTTGAAAATGTAAAAAATAGTTAAACTTTTTTGTCAGAAAGTGTTAAAATATGCTTCCCACATCGTGTTGTACAGAAAAAATGACTTCGGGAGGTGATTTTGGGTCACTTTTCAAAAAAACCGAGTATGGGGGGGAACTATAAAAGTGCCAAAACTAAGTACCCATCATTTTGAATGGTTTCTTTCATTTGGATGGTCGTTTGCAAGAAATCCAAAATTAGGGCGTTTGGTCGCAGTAAAGCAGTGCTGGGAATGATTCCAATCAATTCCTGGATAGTTTTTGACCTTGGTAGTTAGTGAACTTACTAAAAATATAGAGTAAAAGAATAGTTATGTACCCACTGGGAGTCGAACCTGAGAGATCATCTATTCGCTATTGGATGTGTACCCCTATTAAAGAATTTGATCACAATTACACTTCTCACCGCTCATTTGCCAAAGAAATCAAGAGTATACGCGAAAAGAGTCTATTGGCGAAAAGATGCATTGGCGAAATGATCTCGTTGGCGAAAAGAGGCCGTTGGCGAAGTGGTTTCATTGGCGAAAAGATGCAGTTGGCGAAATGACATTGTTGGCGAAAATTTCATTGGCGAAACGATTACGCCCCGCCGAAATTGGTTCCTTTATATTAGTTAATTAAATACCAATAAACAATTAAAACTGCTGCTTTTAACCTTTTATGTACGTTGAAGGGTCAAAACGCATAAAAAGGGGCTCAAACGGGTTTGGGCCAGAGGGATTCGTGGATGGATATGAATGGATATTTAACAGCAAACACGCTTTCCAGAATCAATGTCACAAAGTCCAAAAATAATGAGCTCAATATTAACTGTAGTCAATTATAGCTTTTAAACCAAAACCAAAATTTACCACATTCGCGGTGATGTATAGTTATGCAGTCGGCGAAGCACGCCATGTCATTACAACAAGAAAAGAAATAATGATTGACGCCAAAGTATACTGCTGCAACAACGAAATAGCGAAGAAAAATGCACCAAAAATATAGTACCAGCAGGTACGCAAGAAGTTAGTCATTTTTTAAGAAAATGGTCACAGATTTTATATAGGTATTATTTTGTATAGAGGTCAATGTAACAATTGAAGAAAAAAACAATGTGTTAAAGGAGGGGGAAAAGCCATTTAGGTTTGAAAGTGTGGCTTCGGTCGCGCAGTGCGTAAGCGTTTGTGTTTTATGGTCATAAAAGGGTGCGCAGGTTCGATCCCGCATGCGTGCACTTTACTTTCTTTGGCTTGTTTAACCAGTTCTAGGGGTAATTTGGGTCGATGATTCCGAATCTGGCATCAAAAAAGTCTAATTACCTATTAAACTGGCCAAACAAGCTAAAAAAATATCGTGCCACCACGTGATATCGAACCAGCACACCATTTTGGGCCGAAAACACAAATGCTTACGCACTGCGCTACCGAGGCCACTTTTTCAAACCTAAATGGCTTTTACCCCTCCTTTAAAGGGGCATGCCCACGCTAATAAGAGGTGGTGCCCGGGAATTCAAAAACTTTTCCTAATCATTGAACTTCTGTACGGATTTTTCAACTTGGTTTCTAACCAAACCATACCTAAAATTAAATTCTAGGCCTTGTTTTGTTAGAAACAAAGTGAAAAAATTCTTACAGAAGTTTAACGATTGGGAAAAAATTTGAATTCCGGGCACCACCTCTTATTAGCGTGGGCATGCCCCTTTAAATAGAAAACAACTATGACTCATGTCACAATTGGGAAAAAATCGATCGAATGGATAAAGCTTGTCTAAAACATAGCTGTTATAAAAAAGAAAGAAAATTATAGAAAAACTGAGCGCCGAACCGGGCGCCGGACTGTATTGAAACCGGCGCCGAGCGCCCCACTTTTTCTATTATTTTTTAACCCTCGCAATACGGACTGTGACAAGTGTATATTCTGTTAGAGCATACCCATGTTGTAAGCAAAAGTGCTTAGATCTTTTCGGAATTCGTGCTCTGTGCAGAGATACAGCCTCTCAAAGTTTGAATTTTTCAAATTCTGGGTCTTGACACGAAAGCATAAAAATTGCTGTAACTCTTTATACAGTTAACCTTTTCAAATTCTGTAGACAACATCTTGTAGGAAGGGACAGGGCTATCTTTTAAGTGGTTGTTATTGCTTCCTCTCTAATTACCGACAGACATATAGGTAAAAGAAGAAAAGCCTAGATATTTCAGGTACCTGCATTCGTAAGGCCAAAATTTTAAAACATTGTGTACACAACCATAATGTAATAAGCGCATTAGAAAGAGCAAGAGTAGAGCTTTCTAATGCGGGGTCACCTGCTCAGATATAAGATCAGGAAAAAATTTCACAGGAAGTTTAAAAAATGCAGTTTTTTGAAATTTATTGAATACAAAAATGTGCTGTTTGCATAAACAATGGAACAAGCAAAACAATTACTGTTTAAGTTATTACGAAAAGAATAAGTCAGAACATATAGTGATATTATAGGTATAAAAAGGAATAAAAATAGAATTACTGGCGCTAGTAGCGAATACCCCCCCCCCAAGCATCCGACCTTTAAAAATTGCTGTAACTACCCTTGCAAACAACAAGTTTAGGCTTAGCCCTTAGGCTTGGGGGTAGGCCAGCGTACGGAAGTTGTGACTAATGAAGAGTTTGCGCACATTTTCCGGGGTCTGGGACATATATTTGGGTACTTTTTACTAAAGTAAAAAAAGTGAAAATCTTTGGGGGGGGGTATTCGCTACTAGCGTCGAATTACTTTTCACGCTTTACACGATCAGGCCGACATACTTTACAGAACAAAGTGTTATCTGATGAGCAACACTTAGCACAGATTGGATTTTTACAGCGATTACAATGTTTTTTTGCAAATTATGCACGCACAGGTCAGAAGCCTGATATAGTTGATGACTACAATCACGGGAAAACAGGAGTAGACCAGTCAGACCAGATGATAAAGAATTACGCTTTTTTACCTGCAAGTCGTCGATGGCCTAAAACTGTTTTTTATCGATTCCAAATGCTTGTGCTCTGAATGCATGGGCAGTTTCAAAATGAAACATTCTGAGCAAAATGATAAATCTTCTGGTAGAGCCTACTTTATTGAATATTTGGCTGAAGAACTTATGTCTCCTCAACGAAACAGAAGACTCAAGAAAAGCCAAACTATATCCGTAGATCTTATGAAAATTTGCGTGATTCTAGAGAAGACTTGAGGCAAGTAATAACCGGGGGATCCTCCAATCCGCAGCACAGATGTAACATTTGTTGGAAAAAAGGCCAAGATTTCCGAGGACATGAAAGCAATATGAATCAATGTCAGCTCTGCTCAAAATTTGTATGTGTAGAGCACTCTATTCAGAGCGTTCGTTGCGTAGAATGCGAACAGCGTGGTTGTGCTCCTGGACCGAGTACAAAAACTTTGAAGCAAAAAGTTATCGATGTTCACTCTGTAGTAAGACATGCAAAAAACATTGTAATCGCTGTAAAAATCCAATCTGTGCTAAGTGTTGCTCATCAGATAACACTTTGTTCTGTAAAGTATGTCGGCCTGATCGTGTAAAGCGTAAAGAGTAATTCTATTTTTTATTCCTTTTATACCTATAATATCACTATATGTTCTGACTTATTCTTTTCGTAATAACTTAAACAGTAATTGTTTTTCTTGTTCCATTGTTTATGCAAACAGCACATTTTTGTATTCAATAAATTTCAAAAAACTGCATTTTTTAAACTTCCTGTGAAATTTTTCCAGATCTTATATCTGAGCAGGTGACCCCGCATTAAAAAGCTCTACTCTTGCTCTTTCTAATGCGCTTATTAGATTATGGTTGTGTACACAATGTTTTTAAAATTTTGGCCTTACGAATGCAGGTACCTGAAATATCTAGGCTTTTCTTCTTTTACCTATATGTCTGTCGGTAATCAGAGAAGAAGCAAATAACAACCACTTAAAAGATAGCCCTGTCCCTTCCCTACAAGATGTTGTCTACAGAATTTGAAAAGGTTAACTGTATAAAGAGTTACAGCAATTTTTATGCTTTCGTGTCAAGACCCAGAATTTGAAAAATTCAAACTTTGAGAGGCTGTATCTCTGCACAGAGCACGAATTCCGAAAAGATCTAAGCACTTTTGCTTACAACATGGGTATGCTCTAACAGAATATACACTTGTCACAGTCCGTATTGCGGGGGTTAAGGCGCACACCGGCGCCCGTAAAGTAGGGCTTGTCATGAAAACCATGTATTATTTACACCATCAAAGTACGAATTAATAACATAAAGTTCTTCATTGCAGAAACATAAACTTAACAGAAAGCAAATTTCTGCATACAGCTAAAATTTAACAAACATGAGGTGCGAGAATATCAGAGATGTTCGTCGAATGAAGTTCTTTTGCCCATCACATGTATAATTCGCAGGTCGACTGTGCCTTCCAGTGGGTAGACAGTATCTGAGAGCAAAAACTGCTTCTTTCCTACTGATCCCGATTCAATTGAACAAAACCACAGCGAAAGAAATCTGAGACGGGAAAAGTCGATTCACCCGAGGTAATGGCTTCTTAACTCCACCTAAATTGAAATTATATTTCACTGAGTTTCAGCGACGCTAGAAACTCTGTAATGCATACTCATAAACGACATGGCCATACTAGCTAGTCTCGAGGGAGCCAACGAGAAATGTTTATGTGGTGCCTGTCGACGCATTTTCTTCTGCAATTTAGAACACATTAAAGGCAAAAAAAATTTTGCCTACCAATGCAAAGACCTCTAATGTAAAGACAAAATTTGGTGCAAGATGATCAAAACGAATGGATTCCCGAACTTGAATGGTTTTGGCTAAAAACAACGACATCCGAAATCAAATAGCTAAAAATGAAGAACAATCAATAAGAAAAACCTCTCAAAGTTTCCATGTCAACTACTTCTAGCAAATTGAGTAGCATAAATTTGTGAATCGCATTTCACCAGGACCACGAACACAAATGAAACGTCTTAAAAAATGTCAAAAAATTAGTAGTTCGATAACTACATTACCTTGATCAGTTGTTTTCAGGTAATAGTTGCGGTTCAAATAAATGTTGACGGAAGTGATGTCGATTGTGTCGAAGCCTTCATTCTTTTCCACCGTACTCTTGACGACATTCTTCAGATTAAACTCATTGAATTGGTCAGCTGTTGAATAAGAAAGACGACGCTCATTGGACACTAACAAAATCCGCTGAGCATTTAGCTAAATCGACAACGAAATGTGGTAAAAGGAAGCCAAGCATCTTACTTCCTGAGATGTCCAATTGAGATCACTTTTCTTGTGACATAGTGCAATAGCTTCTACCGCCTGCGCGATATGTTCTTGCTGAATGGCTATTTCACGCAACAAAAACTGAAACAGAGACGAAACAGTGAGATTACAAGCAGAACAAAAGATTTAAGAAGGTAACCTTATTTCTATCCTTAGAAGTCTGTTCATCGCTCGAAAACCGCTGGACTTTCATAGTTCTGCACGTTTTTGACTGCGGGATTTACTGTCATCGGAGTAGAAGTAGCAAGCGGAATGCCGAGGGACACTATTTTGAACGATGACGTAGAGCCACTGAAGACCTTGGAGTAAGCATATCGCCTCAATAAAAAAACATAATTAATTGAGAAAACACTTGTGAAAAAATACCATTTCAACAAAATCGAACATTTTGTCAATTGCTGTGACGAAGAGCTGCGAGCAGTCGACCGACCGTCTGGCGAGTGACTTCTGGCGCAACCCAAGAACATTTTTACGACAAGCCGGATCTCTGGAGGGGAAGTCCAAAAGCTGAACGTCTTCAGAAACCATTTTTAGAGGCGGATCACTCGAACAAACTGTAGCATCGTGAGCTTCCTGATTTTCGGCAAGTGATTCGAATCGAGAAAACCAGACGACGAATATCACCACGTTTGCGCAAAGCACTAAAGAAAACATCTGACTGCAGCTCAGGAATCGCATAGACAACTATACTTACTTTCTTACAGCGGTGAGTTTGTTTGAATCCCAGTCACGCTTCATTGCTTGGAAATTTATATTGAAACTGTGCGAGAGGCAAACTGATAGTATGCGATGACCTTAACAATGTAAATAAATGCTCGATTCATAAAATTCACTTATCAAGCAGATTTGTCAAACAAACATGCCATGGTATTTAAAGATCTATCCGTATCTCTCTAAAAAAACTACATATATTAGGGACAGTTTTGGCCACGCCTTATTTTATCAACCGCCACATCAACCGGTTGATTGTTTCTGGTTGATCAATCGGTTGATTTTTTTGTCCAGGTGGATTCGAACAAACGTCCTCTACATCACCCCTTAGAATCGCTCAGAACTCCATTAAGCAAGACCAAATCAAACCAAGTGGTCGTCCACTTGGATCAAAAAACTTTGACATTTCGGGTTCCAAAACAACTTTTCTGTACTAATTCGAGCATGTTGAAGATGGTTTGACAGTGGTGAAATCACGTTTTATCAAGAAATTTTTGAGTTATTATAAAATTTTGATAACTTTTCTGCACTAACTTAAGCATGTTCAGCATGCTTAAGTCAGTGCAGAAAAATTGTTTTGGAACCCGAAACGTAAAAATAATTTTTGATCCAAGTGGACGACCACTTCACTGATATTTCTGGCAGGTTCGTGGGAGGCTCAAAGGAAGCACTATATACACGTCAACGCATGTTCAATTAAAGTTCAATTGAGCCTCCAGCAAAAGTTGTACGAACTTCCATTGAGAGTTGGAGAAGTTCAAACAAGGGATGTTTGAGAAGATGATGAAAAGACGAAAGTTGAGAGTTGAGAAAAGTTGAGAAAGTTGAGAAGATGATGAAAAAAAAAGCCCTCAGTTGAGATCACTCTGACAATAAGCCGTGCCGCTCCAGTACTTGTTTGACTATGGATTCAAACTTAATGTTCCAGTTATTGATCCAGTTATTAAGCCAGTCAATCAGCTGAGCCCAAGCCTAAATATTTCAGTACTAGGCTCTGCAGGGGCCATCGATGCCTATGCCGTTCAGGAACATTGGTAGTTCAAGCCCTATTCCTGTGGTTCGGGAACATTAGTGTTTCATTTTCAATAATAGTTCGGGTAGATTTATCTTTTGAGTGCGTTAATGGTTAGGCGTAGATCATCCACCCTACCTGTTAACCCACCTCCCACAGCCTATCAAAATTTGAATTTCCTTTGTAGTTCAACTCAAACAAAACGCCAAGAATTAAGTTGCCGTTTTTACGCGCCTTTTTAAATTTTTTGTCTTTTCTTCACTGAAATGTACTGTTTTTTTGCAAAAAGCACAGGGTCTTTTACTCCAAAAGATCTTTTGTTTAGAAATTTCATCGTACGCCTTTTAAGCCTAGTGTCCAATGACTGAGAGGAAATTCAATGTTTTTAACGCGGGAAGGCTGTGAACCTTGTTTTGTTCATACATCACTCTAATGACTGAATGGCGAGTGAAAGGCAGAGTGAGAGGAAACGCATTTTTATCAGAGTTTTTCAGAGATTTGTGGCTGAGAAAAATTTTATTGGGTAGCCCTGAATCTTAGCTACAAAATGTGACCAAACGAAAAAAATTGTATGAACAAAACAAAGTTTACAGCCCTTCACGCGTAAAACCATGGAATTTCCTCTCCGTCATTGGACACTAGGCTTTAAAATCTGTTTGTCCGTACATGAGTTCCTATTAGACTGAATCAGGAACTTTTTTTAATGTTTTGGTGAACAAATGACTTTTGAAAAACATTGGGAAATAATTGAGGTCCACAACTTTGAACATTGGTATTGGGTCTAGAGAGAACCAAAAAATATCAGTATTGTATAGGCAAATGCAAACGCCCATCTCTAGTTCCGAACGTAATCAGCTTCATTTAAAACTTCACACCTCAAACATCACAAATCCAAAGTTTTTTCCATTTCACATTGGTTAAAAAATTGCAAAAACACTAAAATTATCAGGTATTCTAACCGAAAAAAGAAGGATCTAAATCTCCTTTCACTATGACATAATTCTGACAATCACTTGACTACATCACCTGATAACACAGAAAAAGTAAGAATCCGAATACAAACTTCATAATAAATACGTTTATTCAGAACAAACTTATGAGAAAGACAAAAACAAAGTGGTTCTTAGAAGAACCTTTGGAGTAGCTGTAACCAGTATGACTGTGTAACAATTGTGTTGCAATTTCTTCCAAAGCCTCAAGCATGAAAATTGACCACGAAGACGACGAGCCAGCTGAAGTCCTTGCACATGACGGTGACCCGCTTGGCATGGACGCGCACAAAATGCTTGTTTTCGAAGAAGCATGTCAACTACATTTCCATGGCTTCCTGAAGAGCAACAACAGCAAACGCCCTAAAAACAAATAGGTTATTGGAGGACATATACGATGATCGGAAGAGGAACGCACTGATAGCGAAGAACTGTCTTGAGCTTTTGCGCAATTTCACGGACAAGGCGCTGAAAGGGAAGCTTACGGAGCAGCAAATCAGTCGGACTATTGATAGCGGAGCATCTCACGAAGAGCAACAGTGCCAGGACGATAGCGACGCGCCTTCTTGATTCCACCATCACTCCGGCACGAGCATGTCTTGACACCTACAGACTTTTTCGGAGCTTTCCGGCCACACTCTTATGCGCAGTTTGCTAAAGTAAAAAAATAAGTGTGGATCACTGAAGAGGTACCAACGCAACCTGTTACACCTGCTAAACCTGCTTCTCATTGATTCTTGATTTCTGTCCTGCTCTTGGTTCTTTGATAGCTTGGATTGCAAGTCCTCATCATACCTGAAAATTACACCAAATTTGATTCCGTCAAAAATCTGAAAAAGTCGTCGTTTTAGGACCTCTCATACAACAAAAGATAGCTCAGACATTCAGCTACAAGAATAATCAGACCGATTTTTTGTAAAGTCAGAATTTTTACAACTAGAGACCGTTTTAAAGCAAACAAGTGGCAATAAGGCGAAAAAATTCTTTGAAAAATTTCACAGAAATTAGTTCTGCTTTTGAAATTTCAATTGTTTTTTCGGCAAGTAATGGCTCATTCGAAGCCCTTACTGTGAGTAATCTTTTGGCAATAAGCATGCGAAAACCGAAAAGAAAAAACCAGATCAGGGCATGAAGCGAAAAAGGCCTCAAATTGACTATTTTTGATCAAATTTCTGTTTGGCGCCAAATATCCCTAATACACTAAGATTCAAATTTTGAAAGGCTCGTATACCGTAATTCTCTAATAAGCCGCCCCCCCCCCTAAAATTCAAAAACGGGTTTCTGGCATTGTGTTTTTGACCTATGTTTTGAAAACCACTGTTAGGCAAGTCACCATTCTATTTTGTAGCTCATCTCACTGGCTTACAATTCGAGGGGTAACTTGCCAAAGAGGAGTCTTCAAAAAAAATGGTGGTCAAACACAATGCCAAGAACATGATTTTGAACCAGAGGGGGGCGGCTTATTAGAGGAATTACGGTACTCTACCTCGCCTACCCTCGCCTAACCTTGCTTATCCTCGCCTATCCTCGCCTATTTTTCGCCTACCTCGCCTACCTGGCGTACCCTCGACCTAGCCTCGCTTATTTCCACTTATTTCGCCTACCCTCGCTATCCTCACCTATCCTCGCCTACCTCGCCAACCCTCGCCTGTTAAGTCTACTATAACGTACACCTGACCTGGTCCCAGGGTGTACGTTATATCAAGTTTTGATTGTGTAGAGATTCCACCTGAGCCTTGAACTATCCTGTCTGGCTACCTATCCACCCTAAGTGTCCATTACCCACCCTACCTCGCAGAAAAAAGTGGGCTTTGAACACAAAAATCCCTAAATCCAGACTAAATCCACCATCACCAATTTGGAGGGCAAGGTAAACTTTTTTTAGAAGCGACTTTAATCATACGTGTTTGTGCTTAAAAGAAGCCAAAGATGTTGTTCTTGATGGTTCCGCAGAGATATTTGTCATTAATTTACAAAAAAATGGCAGAAAAAGTGAGCTTTGAAAAACAAATTCACCTTGAATCCAGGCAAAAATCCACCATCACCATTTCGGAGGGCAAGGAAAACTTTTTTAGAAGCCATTTCAATTATAGTGTTTTGCGCTCAAAAAGAAGATAAGATGTTGAACTTAAGGGTTCCGAAAAGATATACGACATTAGCTTGCTTATCCTCGCTAGGATTAACTAGCGCTCGAACCCAAACATCCACACAAAAATCCAGGCCAAAATCCACCATCACCAATTTGGAGGGGCAAAGAATTTTTTTAGAAGCATCTTTAATTGACGTATTTTGCCTTTAAAAGAAAGCTAAGATGTTTGAACTTGAGGGTTCCGGAAAATATCAAAGATCAATTTGCAAAAGATAGGCAAAAAATCACTCTTGAACACCACAAATTCATTAAAAAGTGTGACGGACGGACGGGATTCCCCCGACCAAATACTATATAGGAGATCTTTTAATGTTCCAGCTCAAGAAGGTGTCTTCGCTTGAGGGTGTTGCCATGGCATTCGTCCAAAATTTTGTTCGTCAAAGTCAAATCGTCAAAGACAATTCGTCCAAAATTCAGTTCGTCCAAAAGCCAATTAGTCAAAAGCTAATTCATCAAAGTCCATTCGTCCAAAATACATTCGTCACAAAAGGCAATTCGTCCAAATTAAATTTGTCCAAAATTTGAATTCCAAGTAGAATTTGTGCGAACCATTTTTACGATCACAGAGATAACTTCACCGCTCAGAAACCGTTGCCCGAGTGACCGAAGCTGATAAAATTCTTGTTTTTGGGGGGTTTACTGAAGGTTGGGGGGGACAAACTTTTTGCAAAAAAACGATAGAGCGAAATCAGAATCGCAATGCGATCGGATGAATCACTCAGAATTACACACGAATATTCAAAACTATCCCAAACCACTTCCAGCGACTCGAAAACCTGTGTTTAGGGTGGTTTGTAGTAGAGGTTCGCGATGTTCGATGGTGAGATTCTGAGCATTCATCCGATCACATTGCGATTCTGATTCGCTGAATCGTTGTTTTTTGCAAAAAGTTTGTCCCCCCTTTAGTAAACCCCCCAAA
>SADC01000609.1:0-85674 GCA_004194705.1 Ditylenchus dipsaci | reverse complement strand
TGCCACCTGAAAAGATGCTTTAGTATGTTGGATGCTGAAACGTTAAAAAAACGAGGACTACATGCGTTTTGAGCTAGCAGGTATAATGTACTCCTGCCATTCTCGATTTAACGAACATTTCAATAAAGATTGATCACCAACACTCGATTTAAACGAACACTCGATATAACGAAATCTCGTATTAAAGAACATTTCTGTTGGTCCCCAGAGGTTCGTTAAATCGAGAGTTGACTGTAGTCGATTTTGGGAACAGTCGATTTGGGAGCAGTCGGTTTGGTAGCAGCCGATCTTGGGAGCAGTCGATTTTGGGGCGCCAATTTGGAAAAAACTGTTTTCGAAGAATTTGATTTGAAAATCATTTTTTTTGGTTTAAAATAAATTTTCGCGAAAAATTCTTTTGAAGAAAAAAGTCTAGAAATTTGCAGTTTTCGATGAAAACAGATTGGAATAATTTTTGAAAGGAACACGGAAGTGGTATTCTACTGTCGTGAGCCCAACTGCCTTTAAAGGGTATGGACAGAGCTGAAGCCAGAACACCCTTTCCAACGTATCGATGTGAGACACAGAAAGCCACAGTCATAAAGCCGATTATATGAAACAGAAGTTGATGTCATCATAGACAGGGCGCGTAAAATGCCAGACATATAACCCAATGGTAATTTTCCCCATAGAACAAAGGCTGTCAAAAACTATAAACTTTGCAGGCAAACAATGGTTCTATTTTTTCCGCTGCTACTGAAAGTGTTGCCGATGAGGTACTTTTCGCATTAGACCGGATCAAGCTGTTCAAGCGATTAAATGAATTTCGAAAGGTTTTCGTTTCAGTATTTACCTTTATATGTTCATTTGATTATTTGCAGTGCATGTTTCCACAAGGCTAACAGATCCAGCATCTTTGATTATTCCTCAAACATGGAAGCTTCATGTAGATGGCTCACCTTTCGTTATTTATGACTCCGGTATTCAAACATTTAGCCTACCAAATTATTATTATGTCGTCGAGTTTCATGCTGCAGTGAATTTAGTCACCATTTTTGGTATCCTATTTTAGTCGCTTTATCTTTAGAAGCTTTTGAAACAGCGTCTTTCGCTGCTGATGGAACTTTTTTGCTCGTCCAAGTGGCTGGCGTCAGCTTTACGCAATTCACGTCCGTTTCAACATAATTTCGCTTTTCCAATAAGAGGAATTAGCTCTTGCGTTCAGAGACCTAACAGATCTAATATTGCCGCATCGGTTACAATTTCATGATGTAGATAGATTGCTGCGTTTTTTCAGTATATGACAAAAGTGCTTAAATTAGAATTAGAATCGCCTCAAACAGTTATTTTGGTAACACTTTACTTGACTACCACCCCAACCCCCCCCCCCCCCCCCACGGCTGACCCACTTTTGGTAAGAATTTTTAGAAACCGATTGCATATTCGTGTTTCTCGACCCCGATTTAGGCGCGAATTACCAATCGTTTCCGAGAAAGTGAAAGAGTTTAGGACATTTTCCGTTAACATTTTTCCGGTCGAAATTTTTCCGTGGTCATTTCTTGGCTGTAATTTTCGTGATTGAAAAAAACGAATTCTGTTAGACCGTTTTTTCAGCTCAGATCCAGGGCTTCAAAAATGAGCTATCAACAATCAACGTTCAATTGCAAATTTTGGATAAAAATGCCCAGTCTGACACTGGAGTCTCCAATTTCGACGGAAAAATGTCCAACTCCCTTTTTTAGTGTCAGATTGGACATTTTTATCCAAAATTTTGCAATCAGACATTGATTGTCAATAGCTCATTTTGAAGCCTGAATCTTGGCTACAAAACCGTAGTAGGGGGATGGGGGGGGATGTGCACTTGGGTCATTTTTTATTGTTTTTTATGTTATTTCTTGAAGGGAAAGTCATTATTTTCAACTTTTTAAACTACCTGAACCATCTGGACGGTATCCAAACCGTCTTGACAGTACCCAAATCACCTGGGCAGTGCCTGAACCAGCTGGATAACAATTCAACGAACTAGATAGTTGTTAAATCACATGAAAATGCTCACAGCGTTAAGGATACGACTCAATCACCTTCAGGGTATCTAAATTACCTGGGACACTACTCCAACCGTCTGGATGGTACCCTAAACCCTCTGAAGGGTACTCAAACGACCGAAATCTCATTGTTACCATTAAATAGGACTGAAACACAAATAAAGGAGGGGAAAGTCTCTTTTAATGTTTTTCAACACGCAAACCACTTGAATAGTGGCCAAACCGTCTTTCAACTGCCTAAATTACCTGAATAGTACCTAAACCATAAGATCAGTGCTCAAATGATCTGGATAGCCTTTAAACCACCTTTATAATACTTAGACCACCTGTAAAGTTTTTCAAAACGCAAAAATCGATCAGTAAATATTTTTTATCTCCAACTTCAAACTTTATTTAAATAAAGAAAACAAATCAAACAAATTAAATCAAACAAACTAAATGAAATTCAAAAATATAACAACAATTTTACATTCATTTTATTCCAAATTGAGCAACGTCGAAGTGCTTTTCAGCCCTTGTGTAACGGACCCATCCAATCTGTGTGGCAGATGCTCCTGTAGTCTAAAATAATTTCACAAGTTGAAGCGTTTTATTCGATTTTCCAAGGTCACCAACCATATCAACGTAGTAGGTTACGAATTTCGGCACGTTTTCAGGCTGGAAAAGGACGAAATTGCAGTCATAGCGTTTGGCTGCCAGCAGAAGTTGAGCACTACTGCCCCATTCTCCATTTTTAGAGTAAAGTTTTTGCGTAATCTTCCACACCGTTTGAGCCACCAAAATATTTGACCCAAGTTGACACTTGTTTTCTAGCAGAAATTTTCATCAACTCTTGTCGTAGCGTTTGTGCAGCCCCTCATCCTTGTAAACAATATAAGCTATGGACCTGAGCAAAAAAGGTATGCAATACAGATGATTAATAGTGCTAATGGTGAGAATACCTGTAAAAGCAATTCCCATCTCCCTTGATGGGATATGTTTTTATCGGATCCTCGCTCCATGGATATATAGGCTCCGAAGTCAAATGCTCTTTCAAAATCTCAGGTTTGTGACCCGCTCGAGAATCGCAATGCTGTAAGTGTACACAAATGCAAAGTTCAGTTATAAAATACATTACTTCTAGGCTCGAGAATACAAATTACAAACTACAGTAGAACCTCGTATAAGATACACCCAATATAAGATACACCTCGTTATAAGATACACCTGGGTCCGGTCCCAGGTTAAATATAACTCCCGTCAAATTACCCCCTATATGAGATACACCTCGTTATAAGATACAGCTGGGGTCGGTCCCTGGGTGTATCTTAACGAGGTTCGACTGTATGTATTATTAAAATTTACACTTTAACTGACAACCTATCTATAAAAAAACAGAAATACCACTGTTATCGGAGCTTTTTTTACCGAGGTTTACCGGGGGGGGGGGGGGTGGTGCACTTGAGGGGGTGCACTCAGGGGGGGGGGGGTGCACTTGGGCTTTACGACACTGACATCACTGACATGTCACTGTAAGTGTCACTGTCATTGTGACAGTGACACTTGTCACAATGTCAGTGACACTTACAGTGACATGTCAGTGATGTCAGTGTCATTGTCACTGTCATTATTGGAAACCCTGGTAAGATCCAAGTTTAAATTGGTGAAATTAATGTTTAAATTGGACAAAATCCAAGTTTAAATTGAGTCAGGTTAAATTTTAATTAGAGCAAAATAAAAGTTTAAATTGGGTAAGGTTAAGCTTTAAAATAATTCATGTTAAGGTACTAGGTCATCGTTTTTTAATGTTCAATATAGTTACTCCAATTAAACTTTAACATGACCCAAGCTAAACTCAAACTGGAGTTCCTGTGATGAATAGTGAATCCAAACAATTCCGATGAAACTGATGACAGACGATATAGTACTGTAAAGAGAGCAGATATGCATAGACCCTTAGGAAAAGAAGGAAAGAGGTGGCGGCGTAGTGTAATGGTAGCACATCAGCCCGGACAACTGAAAGCTGCAGGTTCGATTCCTGCCACCACCATTTTGCCTCTTCCTTCCTAAACTTTTCTGGTAGCAGCGAGTGGTTCATCCAGAGGGAGGATGGTGAACAAAGTTCACAACATAACAGTCCTATGATCTCTGGGGTCCACATGGGGTCTCTGTAGTTATCTGCTCTGTCTAGGTCAGTCCCTTTGCCTGCGAGATGTTTCGCAGCAGAAGAGAGTTTGATGGTTAGCTCATAGAAAACCAGAGAGTTGATGGTAAGCTCATAGAAAACCAGAGAGTTGATGGTAAGCTCATAGAAAACCAGAGATGATAGCAGACTGAGGACAGTCTGAGAAAATAGGGGGAGGTGTAAAGAGAGCAGATATGCATAGACCCTTAGGAAAAGAAGGAAGAGGTGGCGCCGTAGTGTAATGGTAGCACATCAGCCCGGACAACTGAAAGCTGCAGGTTCGATTCCTGCCACCACCATTTTGCCTCTTCCTTCCTAAACTTTTCTGGTAGCAGCGAGTGGTCATCCAGAGGGAGGATGGTGAACAAAGTTCACAACATACAGTCCTATGATCTCTGGGGTCCACATGGGTCTCTGTAGTTATCTGCTCTGTCTAGGTCAGTCCTTTGCCTGCGAGATGTTTCGCAGCAGAAGAGAGTTGATGGTTAGCTCATAGAAAACCAGAGAGTTGATGGTAAGCTCATAGAAAACCAGAGAGTTGATGGTAAGCTCATAGAAAACCAAGAGATGATAGCAGACTGAGGACAGTCTGAGAAAAATAGGGGGAGGTGTAAAGAGAGCAGATATGCATAGACCCTTAGGAAAAGAAGGAAGAGGTGGCGGCGTAGTGTAATGGTAGCACATCAGCCCGGACAACTGAAAGCTGCAGGTTCGATTCCTGCCACCACCATTTTGCCTCTTCCTTCCTAAACTTTTCTGTACGCTGTGAAATAAATACATTGCGGTGAAAGGAAAAGATACTTTTTCAAATATATTTATAAAATACCAGAAATAAAAGCAAAAAATGTATCATGCAGCTTATTAAAAAAAAAATCAGAATCAGATATCAGATGTCGAAAAAAGTCAGGTAATCAGATATCAGATGTCAGCTGCAACCCTGGCACGCACACATACCTTAGACACAAATCACTCGAAAGTGACTCTGGATGCATGAAGAAGGATGCATACCAGAGTTTCTTTATGCGGTAGGCCCCAGTATTCAAAACTATGTTCAACATCTTCTTGTTAGTGGCCCTTGTGTGATTAGTGGCCCCCTTTGATTCCCTCCCCTCTCTTTACAGCCGTAAATCCCTTGAAAATTCAAAAGCGCCAATTCAAATTTCAAACTTTGGCCAAATTTAGGCTAAAAATCCATGATACCCCCTTGTGGTTTGAAAAATTTTTCACTTCTCGGAAACGATTGGTAAATTCGCGCCTAAATCAGGGTCGAGAAACACGAATATGCAATCGGTTTTCTAAAATTCTCACCAAAAGTGTCAGCCGTGGGGGTCAAGTAAAGTCAAGCCGTTATTTTTAACTTGGATATTTGCCCAATTTGTATAGACGAATTACAATTCCTCGCTTTTCAACGGATGTGTGAATCATCATGGTGCAAGAACATCCTAAAACAACGAGCGCGCTTGAATCATGGCACAGGACTCTCAATGGTGAACTTCGCAAGAGAAAAAGCTCATAAATACTGGTCAACCCACTGTGTCTAAGAGATGAATTGTGTAGTTATCTATTTTATCATCAAAGTTTAGCCTTGCTTTAGTTCATCATTCGAAAGTTCAAATACAGGTGTATCAAAATTAGATTAAGATTTATGAAAAAATCGGGCAGCACACCGTAGCGGCGCGTTTCCGAATATTCGGTGGCAAGCCCCGGAACGTTCATAAAATAGCGCGGGGACAGGGACAGAAATCTTTATTCAGTACTGAGCACATCTCTCACACGCAGTCACTACTAATAACAGCAAACATGACAACAGAGAAGGATAACTATAATGGATTTTTGGTAGCACCAGTTTCTCCCGATCGACGAACCACATTGCTGATTGTTTGCCTTGCCACTCCAATAGCTGCCCGATTCGCGCGAATCTCAGACCTTGTTGACGAAGAAGTACGAAACCGGCGCGTAGCCATCCCTTGACTGCAGCAATATCTGCAAAATTGATAGAAATAAATTTGATGAACCGACATCGAGCGTGCTCGCAAAAATATTAAAGGGAACGCCAAAATTAAATTTAATGGATAAACTCGAAGACCATTAAGCAAATGGGACGCAAGTGAGAAAACAAGCGAAAAAACAAGCGCATCAAACAAATAAACGAAAAAAAAACTGAAATTTGAACAAAAATATGGCTTGACTTTACTTGACCACCCCCCCCCCCCACTTTGATGACAATTTTGAAAAACCGATTGCATATTCGTGTTTCTCGACCCCGATTTAGGCGCGAATTTACCAATCGTTTTCGTAAAGTGAAAAAAAAAATATTCAAACCACAGGGTATCATGGATTTTAGTCAAAATTTGAATTCGCGCCTTTTGAATTTTGAAGGGATTAAGGGCTGTATAGGGAGGGGAAGGGAATAAAAGGGGCCACTAATGACTCAGGGCCCACTACAAGAAGATGTTGAACATAGTTTTGAATACTGGGGCCTACCGCATAAATAAACTCTGGTATGCATGCTTTTTCATGCATCTAGAGTCTTTTTCGAGTGATTTGTGTCTAAGGTATGTGTGTGTGCGCATCTCAACTCCAAGCCCCTGCACCCCGAAGGGGGCGCAGGGGCTTGAGAGTTAGAGATGCGCGCACTCACTTACCTTAGACATGATTCCGAGAAGTACTCTTGATCATAAAATGCATATAGAGGCTCTTTTGCCACGGCTCAGTAAAAACATGGTAAGACAGCCAGAATATACCAATATATGTTTTTTTCTAACGTTCTGCCATAAAAGTGGCCCCTTTTATTCCCTTCCTCTCCCTATACAGCCTTAATCCCTTCAAAATTCAAAAGGCGCGAATTCAAATTTTTCAAATTTTGACTTAAATCCATGATACTCCTCTGTGGTTTGAAAAAAAAATTCAAATAAGAAACAATTTTTCTGGCACGAATTGTTTTATCAATAACGTTTTGGCATTTAAATGCTTTTTAAATAACTGTTTTCGGGAATGACGAAGCGAAACAAATTGATTCAAGACCTTTACTGCTCGCTATATGCTCTACGCTTTTTGAGCCGAAAATACCTCCAAAATCTGACATTATATATTGCACTAAAGATAAAATCGAACCATGGTATGCTACCCGAAATCGTGCGTTCGACACGGCTTGATAATAACAAAATGACGAATTAACTACTCAAAACCTCACTACCTCAAATTTAATTTTTGAATTTGCGGCTCATCAAATTTTAAAGGCTGTTTAGGATACACATTTGTGTCTGTACCATTAGTTATGTTTAACCTCTTGAAATCAAAAAATAAATAAACACCCTACACATTATATCACCAGGGTAAAAATGTTTAAAAAATTGTATTAAGCAGTGAAAAGTAGTTTTAGGAGGTGGTTTTCGGTAATTTTCAAAAAATCAGAGCGCGACGTAGACTAAGGAATTGCCCTCATGCTCAGCAGATATCCACTGGTATATTGACACACTGGTATATTATTTACCGGTCCTGAAAATAGGTATTCAGTCAGGTCACTAAGCTACTCCGATACTGAAGTTTGAGTAGTGCATTCGCCAGTTTGGTATTTGCACGATTTTAGGTAGCATAACATTGTTTTTTTATTTTTTTTTACAGTTTAAAATTTTCGGGTTCAGGAGTTGGATACCTGTTAGGGTGGGTACCCATTCCGAGGTGGATGTGGGATGATAACCACGTCAAATTAAAAAAAAACATTATTTTCTTTCAATACAAAAATGACCCGAAAAACATACCACAAATGACACCCGTTCAAACTGTTAGAAGTAACACTAGAACCCCACTAAAAGATTTTTTTGAAAAAAATTCCTTTCCTAATCCTAAAAATGTGTTTTCTCAACGTCAAACACCTAAAAAGCAAATCTGGGCTTTTTTGGACGATTAATTAATTACTTAATCGTCGTAAGTAATTAATGGGAGTAGTATTAATGGGAGCCCCCACCTAAAAATGTTTTCTACACGTTTCAGACGCTAACGTAGTTAAAACCGCTCAGGGCATAGCCAGTGCTGACCAGGACTTTTACACAATTTTTTTTCTTCAAAAATGGCGGTTTCAGGTAGCCCTCAGAGAGAGGTGGATCTCCCTAGTTCAGTTCCCAAGTTCGTTCCCACCTCGGGTGCGACACTTTAGGGAGAAACTAAAGTTTTTTAGACGGTGGTGCTACACAACCTGCGTGCCATTATTGTTATTGTCGCTAATCTAGGTGGAGCTGCTGGACTATTAGGAGCTGGTGGTCTTGGTCTAGATGTCATCATTCAATCAGCTCCATATTCCTTTGCTGACCTCGTGTAATAACCTCCAGACTACCCTTCCCCCTTTGAAATAACCCAAGTTATTACAAGAGGGAGGTCTGGTAATGTCTCCCGAGCCTCAAATTGAGGAAGAAAAGCAAAATGCTTAATCAATTATATCCTGAATTAATTTTACTCACTCATTTTTACCCAGAAATAATTGTTCCCGAATCAATTCGTGCCAAGATAAATTGTTTCTTATTTGAATTTTTTCTGAAATGACTTTATTTCCTAATCGATTGTTTCCAAAATATTTAATTTCCTTTTCAGGGTGTGCCGAAAATGTTAACGTAATTTTGAGACACCCTGTATTTGGAAATGTTCTCTTTAACGGGTCATTGCCGTCTCCGACAACGGTTGTCCCCGCCAATTCAAATTTTTTCTGAATCATTGAACTTCTGTACGAATTTTTCAACTTGGTTTCTAACAAAACTATACCTAAAATTAAATTCTAGGTCTTGTTTGGTTAGAAACCAAGTTGAAAAATCCGTACAGAAGAGGAATGATTAAGCACGAAAATTTGAATTGGCGGGAGACAATTCAAAACAGGTGGCAATGGCCTTTAACAGTTTTCGCTAGACGAAGAAGAATTGAAGGTGAAGACGTTTCAGTTCTGCAAGAGGCCGTCAGAAGTTATAACAAAAATCGAATCCAAATCAGTCTTTCAAAGGTTTCTCATGCTGCTTTTTCCGATCGATGGAACCATTCAGTAAGGGGCCGAAGTAATTATCGTTTATTACAACCTTTGATTAATTTTATCGCAATTTTTAGCCAGTCGTATTGAGCTTCCACGTGTCTTGTGGATTCGACCGATTCGTGGCCAAAGAAATTCAGCCGTGCGTAAAAGACAAGTTCGGGTTCCTCCTCCTCTACCAAGCGGCGATATAAATGGGTCAAGAAATTATCCCCGTAAAAAATCTTTGTCTGTTCTATGTTTAAATGTGTTGATCTTTCTGGCTTAGTTGTTGTTATTGAAATAAATCCGCTCTGTTTTCGACGGAAAAGTTTATTAAAATAAGTTTGAGTACCTGTCGAGAATTAGCCGTTTCGTGGTCAACACAAGCACATTCTGCATTGAAAAAGATAGAAAGTCAAAAAAATTGGTGGCCTCCAAAATGTAATATAAGTCGATAGGTTTTGAGAAAAAATTAGACGGACAAGCAAATAGTGGCGATAAATAAGATCACCCTAAATAAGTGTGCAAAACAGGAAGTTTCCGCAAATAGAAAATTTTTAAACCGTTTCTTCGAAAGTAAAAAAATTCTCAATTTATTCTGTCTACTAAGTAAATTCCGAAGAAAATTTTTGCAAAAATAAATAAATTTTGAAAAAAATATCTCGAAAATAGTTATTATCGAACTCATTTGTCCCAAAAGAAGACTTTTCAAAATGCTTCTCCAAAATCGACTGCTCCCAAAACCGACAGCTCCCAAAACCGACTGCTTCCCAAATCGACTGCTTCCAAAATCGACCATTTCCAGAAAGAAATTTTTCAAAACGGTTACAGCTCCCAACGCCCTTATTTTGTTGTTGTTTGCAAAAAAATCAGTATAAAAGATGAAAAATGAAAAAAATTAACAATATTTAGGCGTTGTTTCAACTAACACTATTCTCCGCGAGCCGAACCATACGCTTATAATACAGGGTGTCCCAAAAAAAAATCCCTACACTTCAAGGGCACGGTGCGACCATTTTTTATTTCACTTTTCTTTAACGATATGTCATTTTTCAGCTCTGGAAATTCTCTATCAAATGGTCTATGAACATTTTATTACTGAAAAAAAAGGATAAATTGACAGGACAAAATTAAAAACCTCGATTTCAAATCCGGGAATTTTCAGTTTTTGTTGAAATATAAGAATTTGCAACTTATTTAGAAGCTCGTTGTTCACATCAATTTTTTTCGCACAAATGTTTGAACACATAATTTTCTAGCTCTCTCTTTCCTCTTTCGATTAGTACATAAAACTTCTTCGAATTTTATTCAAAAAGTGACAATTTGGCTCTTAACACATTTCGGGTCATATTAGAAGTTGACAGGCATTTTGAAAACTTGTGTTTTTTCATTCTGAGTTTTTTTCAAAAGACCATATATCAACACTCAGATTCGAATTGTTTTTTCTGTAAAGTGGGTTTTGTAGCTCTTGACATGCGCTACACGATGGTGTTTACAGTTTTTGAAAATTTATTTATTTTTGTGACCATTAAATACCTTAAAAAACTGAAAATTCCCGGATTTGAAATCGAGGTTTTTAATTTTGTGTTGTCAATTTATCCATTTTTTCAGAAATAAAATGTTCATAGACCATTTGATAGAGAATTTCCAGGGCTACAAAGTGAAATATCGTTAAAGAAAAAGTGAAATAAAATAATGGTCGTACGGTGCCCTTGAAGTGTAGGGATTTTTTTTGGGACGACCTGTAGATGCAAGCCAAATGGCTCGCGAGCTGAATAGCGCTTGTCACTTTGTTCTTTAACTTGACGAGCCATATGGCTCGCGAGCTATACGGCTCGCCAAGTTAGCTATTTGGTGAGCGAGCAGCTCGCGTGCTTATGGAAGAAGTCTTCCTTGGAGTGCGAGCTGCTCGCTGGCAAACGAGCCAAATGCACAACACTGGTTATATATCTGCGAATGTCGCTATGGCAATGCGTAATTGCACATAACCGATCGCAAATGTCGAATTGATGATAAGACAATCTGCTAATTTAGATCCGTACTTGTTAGCTTTCATCGGTCACTAGGCCGTCACTTCATTACCAGCAAACACCCATACTCCCACACACGGTAATGATCTACATGAAAAGTGTACCAGGATAAACAAAAGTTACGTTCCGACTTTCCCGTGTTAAATCTTTTTTTATAAACATTCACTTGCTTTTATAGAAGATTATCTTCCACGAGAATGTCTGATGAATTGCCGAATAATTTTAATTCTGTTGCTATCCAAACAGTGGCCATCACAAGTAAGAAAGCTTTGCTATCGCTGGAGAAAAATATTCAAGACGAGGTGATTATTTTTATGTGTGTTCTACAGCAATTTTTATTGCTTCAGCTGTACTACCATGGATTCATGTCGAAGCTTGAAGCAGAAGTGTTATTGAAGAAGCATGGCCATTTCTTAGTTCGTAGGATTCAAGAAGCAACAAATTTGGTTTTTCGTTTTTTACAGTTGTTTCAAATAACTGCAAGTTTAGTACTACGTTGTCTCAGTCCAATGGAAGGAAGAAAAGCTGCATTATAAGATCAATCAAACCAGCCGAAAGCATTACTTCTATCTTAATCGCGAGTGTAAAAAGGTTAATAATTCCAGCTTAGTGGTTTTTTTAATTAGAACTTTGCCGGTTTTTAGACTGTGGTGGGATTGATTCGTTTTCACCGTCAGAACCAGGTGCCCATTAATGAAGTAAGAACTTTTTTCTTGTTCTACCAGTAGTTAACAGTCGTTTCACGATCCATGTAAACTTTTAGACGACCAAAGCATGTTTGAAAAAGGTAAAGCCCAATTTCATTTTTGACCTTCTTATTGTTGTCTGGGTGGAATTATTAGACCGTAAATCGCCATCATTACACAATCTTTCGGGAACAAGTTACCTTGGGGGCCTATATAAGCGCAGGGGAATTCGGAGCGGTCTACGCTGGTCTTCTTCGAGTTGGTCTTTTCAGTCGTTTAGATGTAGCCGTCAAAACAATGAAGCTGGATGAAGACAAGCTCTCTATGGATCAAAGGTCCATCACAAACCGTGATCAACTGCTAAATGTCTTATTTTAGAATTGTTTTTCTAAGGGAAGCCAATATTATGATGCGTCTGAAACACAAAGTAAATCACTTTCCTAGGATTGCTATAATAATATTGATTCTAAGAATGTCATCCGGCTGTATGGAGTCTGCGTCTATGAAGATCCTATTTGGATTGTCATGGAATGTGCAAAAGGTTACTTGTCCTCAGTATTTTTCACATTACAACCAACCCATTTGAGGCGGCAGCTTGTTGAAGAGACTACAAATTCTGAGTCTGCCCCTGATGAAACTCTCAAAATAAAGTTTTCAAAAGAAATTTGCTTGGGAATGGCTTATTTGGAAAGCTTTATGGTAAAATGCAGTATTGCACTTTAATTTAGCGATTTGTTACAGGTGATTCATCGGGATTTGGCAGCTCGAAACTGTTTGCTTGGGAAGAAGGAGACTGTCAAGATTGGTATGGAGCTTTGTAGACAAGTGTCTTTTTGATCAAACTAAGAAAGCCCACCTACTTCTTTGAAGAATACACTCCCATTTGATTTGTCTGGTCTATCAATCTACTTTTTTGAATAACTATTTTTGAAGTTAAATAATTTTGTTGGCGTCAGAGAGCAATTGTCTGGAAGGGCATGGTGACAAATGAGGGCTGAAAAAGGCAGACAAGATATTTGAAGATTTATTTTAGCAGTTAATATTTTTCGCTTGTGGAATTTTACTGTTAAAATTTAAATTTGTATGCCGACAATAATAGACTATTCATTTGAGGAAGCAGCATTTTCAGAACAAAGTTTTCAAACCCATATTCACACACCCTACATTTGCAGACCCACATCCGCAGACGCGACATTTGCAGACCGAGATTTGTTCTTCAACGGGAAAGGAATACATTTACGTCTAACTGTTGACATTTGTTTCCGCTTTATATTGCTATCTCCATGAAAAAACTACCGTATTTCCTCTAATAAGCGTCCCGGGCGCTTATTTTTCAAACCCCTAAAATTTTTGAAATTGTCAATTAGAAATGGCCTCAACTCCAAAATTTCAGTCAAAAAATAGGGGGGGGCTTATTGGAGCGGGGGCGCTTATTAGAGGAGACTGACATACGACTCGATACACATTGTGACTCGATACACCAACTCGATACAGTTGCGACTCGATACGCCAACTCGTACTCTTGATCATAAATGCATATAGAGGCTCTTTTTGCCACGGCTCAGTTAAAACATGTAAGACAGCCAGAATATACCAATATATGTTTTTTTCTAACGTTCTGCCATAAAAGTGGCCCCTTTTATTCCTTCCTCTCCCTATACAGCCCTTAATCCTTCAAAATTCAAAGGCGCGAATTCAAATTTTCAAATTTTGACTTAAATCCATGATACTCCTCTGTGGTTTGAAAAAAAAATTCAAATAAAAACAATTTTCTTGGCACGAATTGTTTTATCAATAACGTTTGGCATTTAAATGCTTTTAGAAATAACTGTTTTCGGGAATGACGAAGCGAAACAAATTGATTCAAGACCTTTACTGCTCGCTATATGCTCTACGCTTTTTGAGCCGAAAATACCTCCAAAATCTGACAATTATATATTGCACTAAAAGATAAAATCGAACCAGGTATGCTACCCGAAATCGTGCGTTCGACACGGCTTGATAATAACAAAATGACGAATTAACTACTCAAACTCACTACTCAAATTTAATTTTTGAATTTGCGGCTCATCAAATTTTAAGGCTGTTTAGGATACACATTTGTGTCTGTACCATTAGTTATGTTTAACCTCTTGAAATCAAAAAATAAATAAACACCCTACACATTATATCACCAGGGTAAAAATGTTAAAAATTGTATTAAGCAGTGAAAAGTAGTTTTTAGGAGGTGGTTTTCGGTAATTTTTCAAAAATCAGAGCGCGACGTAGACTAAGGAATTGCCCTCATGCTCAGCAGATATCCACTGGTATATTGACACATGGTATATATTTACCGGTCCTGAAAATAGGTATTCAGTCAGGTCACTAAGCTACTCCGATACTGAAGTTTGAGTAGTGCATTCGCCAGTTTGGTATTTGCACGATTTTAGGTAGCATAACATTGTTTTTTTATTTTTTTTTACAGTTTAAAATTTCGGGTTCAGGAGTTGGATACCTTTAGGGTGGGTACCCATCCGAGGTGGATGTGGGATGATAACCACGTTCAAATTAAAAAAAACATTATTTTCTTCAATACAAAAATGACCCGAAAAAATACCACAAATGACACCCCGTTCAAACTGTTGAAGTAACACTAGAACCCCACTAAAAGATTTTTTGAAAAAAATTCCTTTCCTAATCCTAAAAATGTGTTTTCTCAACGTCAAACACCTAAAAAGCAAATCTGGGCTTTTTTGGACGATTAATTAATTACTTAATCGTCGTAAGTAATTAATGGGAGTAGTATTAATGGGAGCCCCACCTAAAAATGTTTTCTACACGTTTCAGACGCTAACGTAGTTAAAACCGCTCAGGGCATAGCCAGTGCTGACCAGGACTTTTACACAATTTTTTTTCTTCAAAAATGGCGTTTCAGGTAGCCCTCAGAGAGAGGTGGATCTCCCTAGTTCAGTTCCCAAGTTCGTTCCCACCTCGGGTGCGACACTTTAGGGAGAAACTAAAGTTTTTTTAGACGGTGGTGCTACACAACCTGCGTGCCATTATTGTTATTGTCGCTAATCTAGGTGGAGCTGCTGGACTATTAGGAGCTGGTGTCTTGGTCTAGATGTCATCATTCAATCAGCTCCATATTCTTTGCTGACCTCGTGTAATAACCTCCAGACTACCCTTCCCCTTTGAAATAACCAAGTTATTACAAGAGGGAGGTCTGGTAATGTCTCCCGAGCCTCAAATTGAGGAAGAAAAGCAAAATGCTTAATCAATTATATCCTGAATTAATTTTACTCACTCATTTTTACCAGAAATAATTGTTCCCGAATCAATTCGTGCCAAGATAAATTGTTTCTTATTTGAATTTTTTCTGAAATGACTTTATTTCCTAATCGATTGTTTCCAAAATATTTAATTCCTTTTCAGGGTGTGCCGAAAATGTTAACGTAATTTTGAGACACCCTGTATTTGAAATGTTCTCTTTAACGGGTCATTGCCGTCTCCGACAACGTTGTCCCCGCCAATTCAAATTTTTTCTGAATCATTTGAACTTCTGTACGAATTTTCAACTTGGTTTCTAACAAAACTATACCTAAAATTAAATTCTAGGTCTTGTTTTGGTTAGAAACCAAGTTGAAAAATCCGTACAGAAGAGGAATGATTAAGCACGAAAATTTGAATTGGCGGGAGACAATTCAAAACAGGTGGCAATGGCCCTTAACAGTTTTCGCTAGACGAAGAAGAATTGAAGGTGAAGACGTTTTCAGTTCTGCAAGAGCCGTCAGAAGTTATAACAAAATCGAATCCAAATCAGTCTTTCAAAGGTTTCTCATGCTGCTTTTTCCGATCGATGGAACCATTCAGTAAGGGGCCGAAGTAATTATCGTTTATTACAACCTTGATTAATTTTATCGCAATTTTTAGCAGTCGTATTGAGCTTCCACGTGTCTTGTGGATTCGACCGATTCGTGGCCAAAGAAATTCAGCCGTGCGTAAAGACAAGTTCGGGTTCCTCCTCCTCTACCAAGCGGCGATATAAATGGGTCAAGAAATTATCCCCGTAAAAAATCTTTGTCTGTTCTATGTTTAAATGTGTTGATCTTTCTGGCTTAGTTGTTGTTATTGAAATAAATCCGCTCTGTTTTCGACGGAAAAGTTTATTAAAAATAGTTTGAGTACCTGTCGAGAATTAGCCGTTTCGTGGTCAACACAAGCACATTCTGCATTGAAAAGATAGAAAGTCAAAAAAATTGGTGGCCTCAAAATGTAATATAAGTCGATAGGTTTTGAGAAAAAAATTAGACGGACAAGCAAATAGTGGCGATAAATAAGATCACCCTAAATAAAGTGTGCAAAACAGGAAGTTTCCGCAAATAGAAAATTTTTAAACCGTTTCTTCGAAAGTAAAAAAATTCTCAATTTATTCTGTCTACTAAGTAAATTCCGAAGAAAATTTTTGCAAAATAAATAAATTTGAAAAAAATATCTCGAAAATAGTTATTATCGGAACTCATTTGTCCCAAAAAAAGACTTTTCAAAATGCTTCTCCCAAAATCGACTGCTCCCAAAACCGACAGCTCCCAAAACCGACTGCTCCCAAATCGACTGCTTCCAAAATCGACCATTTCCAGAAAGAAATTTTTCAAAACGGTTACAGCTCCCAACGCCCTTATTTTGTTGTTGTTTGCAAAAAAATCAGTATAAAAGATGAAAAATGAAAAAAATTAACAATATTTAGGCGTTGTTTCAACTAACACTATTCTCCGCGAGCCGAACCATACGCTTATAATACAGGGTGTCCCAAAAAAAATCCCTACACTTCAAGGGCACGGTGCGACCATTTTTTATTTCACTTTTCTTTAACGATATGTCATTTTTTCAGCTCTGGAAATTCTCTATCAAATGGTCTATGAACATTTTATTACTGAAAAAAAGGATAAATTGACAGGACAAAATTAAAAACCTCGATTTCAAATCCGGGAATTTTCAGTTTTTGTTGAAATATAAGAATTTGCAACTTATTTAGAAGCTCGTTGTTCACATCAATTTTTTTCGCACAAATGTTTTGAACACATAATTTTCTAGCTCTCTCTTTCCTCTTTCGATTAGTACATAAAACTTCTTCGAATTTTATCACAAAAGTGGTTTCTTAACACATTTCGGGTCATATTCGACAGGCATTTTGAATATTTTTTTCATTTTCATTTGAGTTTTTTTCAAAAACCATATATCAACACTCAGATTCGAATTTTTTTTCTGTAAAGTGGGTTTTGTAGCTCTTGACATGCGCTACCGATGGTGTTGTTATTTTGAAAATTTATTTTGTGACCATTAAATACCTTAAAAAAACTGAAATTTCCCGGATTTGAATCGAGGTTTTTAATTTTGTGTTGTCAATTTATCCATTTTTTCAGAAATAAAATGTTCATAGACCATTATAGAGATTTCCAGGGCTACAAAGTGAAATATCGTTAAAGAAAAAAGTGAAAAAAATAATGGTCGTACGGTGCCCTTGAAGTGTAGGGATTTTTTTTGGGACGACCTGTAGATGCAAGCCAAATGGCTCGCGAGCTGAATAGCGCTTGTCACTTTGTTCTTTAACTTGACGAGCCATATGGCTCGCGAGCTATACGGCTCGCCAAGTTAGCTATTTGGTGAGCGAGCAGCTCGCGTGCTTATGGAAGAAGTCTTCCTTGGAGTGCGAGCTGCTCGCTGGCAAACGAGCCAAATGCACAACACTGGTTATATATCTGCGAATGTCGCTATGGCAATGCGTAATTGCACATAACCGATCGCAAATGTCGAATTGATGATAAGACAATCTGCTAATTTAGATCCGTACTTGTTAGCTTTCATCGGTCACTAGGCCGTCACTTCATTACCAGCAAACACCCATACTCCCACACACGGTAATGATCTACATGAAAAGTGTACCAGGATAAACAAAAGTTACGTTCCGACTTTCCCGTGTTAAATCTTTTTTTATAAACATTCACTTGCTTTTATAGAAGATTATCTTCCACGAGAATGTCTGATGAATTGCGAATAATTTTAATTCTGTTGCTATCCAAACAGTGGCCATCACAAGTAAGAAAGCTTTGCTATCGCTGGAGAAAAATATTCAAGACGAGGTGATTATTTTATGTGTGTTCTACAGCAATTTTTATTGCTTCAGCTGTACTACCATGGATTCATGTCGAAGCTTGAAGCAGAAGTGTTATTGAAGAAGCATGGCCATTTCTTAGTTCGTAGGATTCAAGAAGCAACAAATTTGGTTTTTCGTTTTTACAGTTGTTTCAAATAACTGCAAGTTTAGTACTACGTTGTCTCAGTCCAATGGAAGGAAGAAAGCTGCATTATAAGATCAATCAAACCAGCCGAAAGCATTACTTCTATTTAATCGCGAGTGTAAAAAGGTTAATAATTCCAGCTTAGTGGTTTTTTTAATTAGAACTTTGCCGTTTTTTAGACTGTGGTGGGATTGATTCGTTTTCACCGTCAGAACCAGGTGCCCATTAATGAAGTAAGAACTTTTTTCTTGTTCTACCAGTAGTTAACAGTCGTTTCACGATCCATGTAAACTTTTAGACGACCAAAGCATGTTTGAAAAAGGTAAAGCCCAATTTCATTTTTGACCTTCTTATTGTTGTCTGGGTGGAATTATTAGACCGTAAATCGCCATCATTACACAATCTTTCGGGAACAAGTTACCTTGGGGCCTATATAAGCGCAGGGGAATTCGGAGCGGTCTACGCTGGTCTTCTTCGAGTTGGTCTTTTCAGTCGTTTAGATGTAGCCGTCAAAACAATGAAGCTGGATGAAGACAAGCTCTCTATGGATCAAAGGTCCATCACAAACCGTGATCAACTGCTAAATGTCTTATTTTAGAATTGTTTTCTAAGGGAAGCCAATATTATGATGCGTCTGAAACACAAGTAAATCACTTTCCTAGGATTGCTATAATAATATTGATTCTAAGAATGTCATCCGGCTGTATGGAGTCTGCGTCTATGAAGATCCTATTTGGATTGTCATGGAATGTGCAAAAGGTTACTTGTCCTCAGTATTTTTCACATTACAACCAACCCATTTGAGGTGGCAGCTTGTTGAAGAGACTACAAAATTCTGAGTCTGCCCCTGATGAAACTCTCAAAATAAAGTTTTCAAAAGAAATTTGCTTGGGAATGGCTTATTTGGAAAGCTTTATGGTAAAATGCAGTATTGCACTTTAATTTAGCGATTTGTTACAGGTGATTCATCGGGATTTGGCAGCTCGAAACTGTTTGCTTGGGAAAAAGGAGACTATCAAGATTGGTATGGAGCTTTGTAGACAAGTGTCTTTTTGATCAAACTAAGAAGCCCACCTACTTCTTTGAAGAATACACTCCCATTTGATTTGTCTGGTCTATCAATCTACTTTTTTGAATAATTATTTTTGAAGTTTAAATATTTTGTTGGCGTCAGAGAGCAATTGTCTGGAAGGGCATGGTGACATGAGGGCTGAAAAAGGCAGACAAGATATTTGAAGATTTTTTTAGCAGTTAATATTTTTCGCTTGTGGAATTTTACTGTTAAAATTTAAATTTGTATGCCGACAATAATAGACTATTCAATTGAGGAAGCAGCATTTCAGAACAAGTTTTCAAACCCATATTCACACACCCGACATTTGCAGACCCACATCCGCAGACGCGACATTTGCAGACCGAGATTTGTTCTTCAACGGGAAAGGAATACATTTACGTCTAACTGTTGACATTTGTTTCCGCTTTATATTGCTATCTCCATGAAAAAACTACCGTATTATCCTATAATAAGCGCCCTGGGGCGCTTATTTTTCAAACCCTAAAAATTTTGAAATTGTCATCAGAAATGGCCTCAACTCCAAATTTCAGTCAAAAATAGGGGGGGGCTTATTGGAGCGGGGGCGCTTATTAGAGGAAATACGGTATAAGTTTACCGTTACTGCATCATATATAAGTCTCTGTATTTCGCGTACCGTAATTCTTTCATTAGAGCTCACGGGGGTCCATTTTCGATCAAACTCTAGAGGAGGACTCTATTAGAAAGAGGGGTTCTATTTAAGAGGGGGCTCTATTAGAACGGGGAGGCTCTATTAGAGAGGGGGCTTTATTAGAAGAAATACGATATTTGTCTGCAAATGTTGCGTCTGCGAATGTCGGCTGCAAATGTCAGATCTGCGAATGTCGAGCTGCAAATCGAGCTACAAGTCGCGTCTGTAGATATGAGTCTGCAAAAGATGCGTGCGCTAATACCGGTACGCAAGTGTCGCATCCAGTGATGGGTAAGCGTGCAATTTCGCCCCAGCACCGCCTCACGCCCCAGGGATTTCTAGACCACTGCCACGGCACCGCCCCGCCCCGAGTGTTTCATATGATCGCTCCGGCACCTCCCCACGCACCGGGGCGAGGTGCCTCAAGGCGCACCAAACCGGGTCATAAAGCAGCACCAGAGGTTTCTTAAGCTCATATTGTGCTTCAAAGCAATTCGCAAGGCCAATTTTAACTGAACTTTAAAAATTGAAATTTCATTGCAAAGTTCACGATAATACTAAGGGTCTGGGTCGCCTCATACACCGCCCCATTCCCACATATTTCCGCACTTGCCTAGCCCTCATCAGTCACCAGGCTTCTGAAATGTATATTTTTTACTTGATTTGAGGTGTGTCTTTAAATTGCTCTGTTTTTTTCCTTCGAACTAATTCATCTTTATAGCTGATTTCGGTCTTTCGAATAAAGGACTTAAAGCATTGAAAATTGGAGGTGGACGAGTCCTATAAAGGTTTGGCATGGATTTTGAATGGATCATAGTTTTTGAATTTTGAACTGTAGGTGGATGCCTCCTGAGACTATGAATGAAGGAATATTCACATCGAAAAGTGATGTTTGAGCTTCGGATGTGTGCTCTTCGAAATTTGGTCAAATGGACAACAGCTTATGGGAAGAACTCAGCGTGAGACAAATCGGTCAAGGGTCAAGCAAGGAACGCTCAAACTTATGCCTCCTCAGGGTCCTCCTTTTCTTTTAATTTTCGGACACATTATAATCAGGTTGTTTTACAGATACGCCTGAGAAAATGTCGAGTCTGATGCAGGCGGCGTTAACATCTGATCCGAGCAGTCGTCCTAGTTTTCGCTCAACTCAAACAGCGTTTATGATACAACACACACAGATTTCAAATTTAAATCTAATCGGTTTTCATCATGTAAATGCGTATTTTATGTAGAGTAAATTGTGATGTGTGACCACTGACAAACTTACTGGTGCGGATAATCTGTCCCTGTCTGAATTCGTGGAAGAAAAGACCTATGAGTGTCAGTTAAGTGTTAACCCCTCTGTCAAAAAATACAGCAAATATTGATATTTTGACGTTAAAATACGTTATGTATGACGACTGAAAAAAAAGAGTTCATACCGAGTATCAAACGAATCAAAATTTACTGGATTTTTGTAAAAAAATTTGCTTGTTCGGGGTTTTTGATTCCAGACTGTCGGGTAACTTAATTTAGTAAGTTCTTGTTCCCTTAGGGGGGGGGGGGTGGGGGGGCGGACGGACGGACATATTCGTCCGCGGCAATTTTCGGTCGCGCGGCCAATAATTTCGTCGTGAACAAAATTTCGTCTGTAACAAAATTTCGTCGCGCCGAATTTCGTCGCATATGGTTATTCTTGCCCAACAGTTCTTTTTGCAATGTCAGCTGTGTTTATTGAATTCACTAATCCATTACGACGTTACCATATATTGCTTCTTGTGTGCTCAATTTTAATTTCAACACTTAAATGATCTAAGTGGTCCTCAGTTCAGCTCTAGGTGCAATCGGTTACTCTGTTTCTAGTGAAAGGACTGTCCTTTCACTCCACTCTGATCGCACTCTAACACTCAGTGTGTGCCGACAGGAAAAAATTGTTTCTCAGTCTTACTTTTACTCTTACTTGCTCTCTTACTTTCAGTGTACCCAATCAGTTTTTTTACTCTCACTTCCAAAAATTCGCATGATATTAAATTTTGATCTGAACCAACCAACCAAGTGGTCGTCCACTTATAGCAAATTTTTTTACCTTCTTTGGGTTCCAAACCGGTTTTCTGGAATAATCGGGCATGTGAAGATGGTTGGATAGTGGTAAAATTCATCAAACTGGATTCACTGATTTAGTTGGTGCGTGGATTATCCAGTGGAAATGTAGTCGGATCATAGGAAAGCATTTTCAATTTAAAAGTCCTTCAAGAACGAAAAAATTTGCCCGGGTCCCACTACACTATCTGAGTTCCCCCACATGGGTACGACTACCTGGATACAACAAAAACAAGTGGTTCGTCCACTTGGATCAATTTTTTTTTACGTTTTTGGGTTTCAAACTTATTTTCACAGCCTTTCAAATTTGAATTTCCTTGTAGTTCACTTAAACAAAACGCCAAGAATTTCATTGTGATTTTTATGCGCTTTTTAATTTTTTACTCTTTTGTTACCCATGATTAGCATAATTATTTCAAATTTACAATATGCGCCCTTAAAAATCAGCAATACATAAAGCAAAAATAACTTTATCGGATTCAACTTCCAACTTAAAAATTCAAGTCAAACAGTACATTACGCACATAATTCCTCAATAAGTTTCTTCAAAATATTGGACGACTTTTCATTGAAGCAAATCTTCTCTCATCGCTGTGACTTTCCGGTGAAGAGACTCAATTGACTGCTCCGACAGCACCCCAAAAGTTGTGTAGTTTTACAAAATTCTTCAACATGTGAGCATAGAAGGTGGCACTGGGCGTCACGGAAGCATCCGGAAAATGTTTTCTGAATAACCAAATTTTGTACTACGGAAAAGTCACGACAGAAAATTTGAACAACTTTACCCTCAGGCACAAGAAGAAGCCATGCGTCAATTTGCCAAGCATGATGACTTGCTCATTCGACAGGAAAGTTGACTTCGCCATCGACTGGATCTGTCCAAGCAAAGTGAGAAGTTCTTCAAAAGCTCCACATTTTTCATTGACAGCGTACTATATCAACGATCTTTTTGGGTCCATCTCCGGTAAGTAACCTTCGCACATGATTGCCTGAAGCAGTGAAACTTACAAAATCGCTAAAATGTCAAAGAGATCTCAAATAGTACCAGTAAAAGAATTGGTACCAGGCCTGTTTTTGGGCTCCTAGACTTTTGTAGACGTCTTCCAAAGCACTGATCTGATTAGGATTAGCCTTTTCAATCCAAGAGATGATGTTTTGGGCCAATCCCTGGACAATATGAAGCGAAGGCGGAATATATTTGCTGATTGGAATACGCACCAGCGGAACTCTAGCGATGGATTTTGACTCACGATGGATCTGCACTTTATCTGGAGCTGACAACTTTGGTCTGTCCCGAATCAGAAAGTTGTAGGTGTGAAAATTGCATCGAATTGAAAAGAGACTACGGCTTGGATGATGCTCACTTTCCTGAACTAATCTTTGGAAGCTTCGCAAGGATGCATGATAGACAGAGGCGCGCTTCCCAAATGGCCGTAAAGTGCACCGATAAACTTCAGATCTCCGGTCACGTACCTAAACGTGACGTTATTTATCTTAATTTTGCATAAAAAATGAGTCTACCAAACGACATAGCCCCATCAATGTGTTGAATTTTAGCTGATTGAAGACAGCAGAAGATTGGTGAAGTCCTGTATCCATCATCATCATCAAATAATGAGACTAGTAGGAGGCTGCTGAGACTATTGGCTTTTCGAACATTTCTATATACCAATAGCAATTTTTGTTGTCTTCCACCCTTGTCACCTACCAAAGAAAGAAACAGCTTGCCCTATAGTTTCCTCCAAGATCAAGATTTTGGCACTCTTGCAGACGTCGGATTCTGTGTTTCTAGGACATTCTTGATATTTGAAATCCATAGGTAGGATACTCCGTCGACATTAGCAGACTCGAATCGAAGATCGCTAGCAACTCTAAGCACACGTCGCGTACCTTGTGAGTTGGAGCAAAGATATCTTTTCCTATTTTAAAAGATTTAATGGTTTCATTTATGAAAAAATCAAAAGCAAACCTTTCCAGCTCACTCTTCAGCAAACTTTCGCTGAGACCAGTTAGCTTCCAGAGCAAAGCTTGAGATTTTCATTGGAGACAGAGTAAGACTAGGGAGGCTTGTCTTGACTGGCGATATGATCCCAAGCTGGTGACGAATTTTTGTAATAGCGGACTGAAACTCTTGATAAATAGGCAACGGCTTGGTGCTCCCTTGGTAGACTGAAAAGATCTGCTCAATTCTTGAAGTTGACGATCTTCTAGCTAGAGCATGCAAGGGTTTTCGGGGAGTCTAAATAAGACTAGTTGGGAGTAGACATGAATCGCTTAATCATACCAATTCTTTTTTCTTCGGCTCAACGAGTCGATTTAGAAGCATTTCTCTGTCCCTTTCGAGCTTGGCAATGACATCACTGGTGAAGTCGACTTGGAAGCTGGCTATATTCCGTTTCGGTACACTGATACTAAAAAGATTGTCGTCATGCTGTTAGATCACTAATTTCAACTCACTTCTTGACAAAGACCTTTCTGTTGCACATTCCTTCGGCTGGCTTCGCAAATTTTCCTTTGCTCATCATGCTTCTCTGAAATTAGGAAATTTATAGTGGGATATAAGACAAGCTGAAAGAACTTACGAAGACGGGCCCTTCCTGCAGCCTTAGCCCGGTTTGCAGCCTCTGCTTTCGCTCGCTTTTTCTTCTGCACCACATAGCTTAGTGCTTCTCTTGCTATAACCTGCTGCTTTTTGACCGTTTGACTCATTGATTCTTGATCCCTGTCCTGCTCCTTGCCTCTTTTATAGCTTGAATGGCGAGTCCTCATCATACCTGAAAATTACACCAAATTTGATTCCGTCAAAAAATCTGAAAAAGTCGTCGTTTTTAGGACCTCTCATACAACAAAGATAGCTCAGACATTCAGCTACAAGAATAATCAGACCGATTTTTGTAAAGTCAGAATTTTTTACAACTAGAGACCGTTTAAAGCAAACAAGTGGCAATAAGGCGAAAAAATTTATTTGAAAATTTTCACAGAAATTAGTTCTGCTTTTGAAATTTCAATTGTTTTTTTCGGCAAGTAATGGCTCATTCGAAAGCCTTACTGTGAGGAATCTTTTGGCAATAAGCATGCGAAAACCGAAAAGAAAAAACCAGATCAGAGGCATGAAACAAAAAGGTGTCCCAAATCGACCATTTTTGATAATTTTTGTTTGGCGCCAATTTCCCTAATACACTAGATTCAAATTTTGAAAGGCTGTGTTATGTAAAAACTTAATAAAACACACTCACAGGCTTAACTAAACAAATTTGAAAAAACAAAGATTTTGCGGGACTTATTTACTGCCCATTAATTTTCTCAAAAATAGATGATAATTAAACTACATGGAAGCTGCAGAGTTGGAGAAACCACAAAATAGGTTGTAAAAAATAATGCATCAACACAAGACAAACGACTCTTCTTGGTGGTCGGTATTTTATTTGCCCGTAGAAATTGTGAAAAATGCCAGTAGATTTTCTTTTTGCGTTTTTTCTACATTTTTTGTATAATAATTTCAATATTTTTTCACCACCATGTAGCCCTGAATCTTGGCTTTCTTATGAGCTATAGAATTTTTGCTAAGCATTTTTCACAATTCTACAGGCATTTTTTCACACAATCTACGAGCATTTTGAAATATTATCTTTTCTTGGTGAGACACAAACATTTTCGATTTATAAAAGTTTGCTATTGTTAAATGATAAATTTCAAAAGTGAAATTTTTGACAAAAAAGTTTTAAGTTGCAGCCCAATCATGCACATTTATTAGAAATTTACTACAGTCAACCCTCTATAAACGGGCACCCATAGGGAACCAAGCTTTAGGTGCCCATTTATAGAGGGCCCACTCATGGAGGGACAGCTAACTGTGGTAGACAGGGCCGTTTATAAAGGTTTAGTTTAAGAGACATGGATTGAATTTATCAAAACATGTTGTAAGAAATTGTAAAAGCTGAAAACTATAGATTCTAATCCTTCAGTTTGTCATCAAATTTGTCAAATATAGTATGGAAAAATGAAAAATTCTCTAACAATCAAGCTTTCGTGAGACCCAGCAAATGGTGGAGTACAGAGAAGTACAGAAGAGTTCGTCTTAACGCAGGGTCAAGTATTGCCCAAGCTTCGAAAGTTGAAAAAAGTTTCTCTCAGGCAACAAAAATTAGCCGCAGGACAGCCGTTATGTAGTATAAAACTATTAATTCTTGTTGCCCTGAGAACATTAATCTTTTTCCACTTCTGCGAAGCCTTAGGCAATACGACCAGCCTGCGTTAGGACGAACTCAAACGTGTGTTATTAAATGAGCTCAGAAGTTCAAAATAAATGAGCTCAGCAAGTCTGCTAAGGGACCACTTGGTTTTGTTGGTACATGGGACATCCAACAAAACTACGGTCAGTTCATAGAAAAATGTTTGAACTAACAAATATATGCCTATCCTTTGAGCTAATGCTTTCCTATAAGTTAGACAATAGATGGGATGAAAATATTCCAATATTTACTTACGGGCCACAAAATCGGTGAGGGTCCAAGAAGGTAAAACTGCACTTTATTGACTGAAGGCTCAGTTTTTAAGAAAATTTTTGTCTTCCTCATTGTCTCAAAAAAAATTTCCTCTCCTCTTCCTCTTCCTCATCGCTCTAAAAAAGTTTCCTCTTCCTCATTCCTCTTCCTCTGAGGAGAGAAGAGGAGAGGAATGAGGATGAGGAAGTCACAACACTGGTTCACGGTCCTTGTAAGCTGATTCAGATTTTTATGATCGAAACTTTTTCAATCTTAACTTTTTCAGCTCACTCATCGCAAGTCTAACTCAAAATTAACGACAAACTACACAATATACATTAACTTCTACAAATAACAAATCACCAATTCAACAATTTTAATTTATGTAGTGGCCAGTGTCTGTTTAGCACAATTATAGAATCAGTAGACATTGTTATCCTCGGTCCTAAATCCGAAACTAGCCTCAGAAGCGGAAGGCCTATTATTACTCGCAGCAAGCAACACCAGCAGCAGTCGCCGATATGGTAGGCAATTTTAGTTGGTGTTTGGGTGAAGTGACCACTGATTTCTGCAACACAGCCGCTTTTGCAAAAAAAAAGCATTGGACGCATCCTGCTGAGCTGCCATGTGCAATTGACTATTTGCCATTCCAGATTGCCCAAACATTTGTTTAACTAGTTGCTTTTGCTGTTGTTGAAGCATAAAATTTAGCTCTTGATTCGTATCTGGCCTATTTCTGCCGAATTCCTTGGCTTTTTAGGAGGACTCTTCTTGGCTTGACTATTATTACCGTTCATTTGTAGCTGTTGGTTAAAACTAGGGTCTGACCACATGAAATTGTCATTCATCAAATTTAAATTTGCATTGCCATGCGAAGAATTGGCTAGTAGCGCTGCAAGACATGTAGGGTGGTAGCTGGGTGTTGTTTAGTTTGAAGTTAACAAAATTGGGAAACACTGGAAAAGATGTTTTGGGGCTTCGGAAGCCTTGGCCTTGCTGGAGATGGGGGCTTGGGCATCGTGGTTTCTGCGTAGAACTGGTCAAAGGAGATGTCTTGATCATTTTTGGCTTTTGTCCACAGGGGTATTTGGAGAAGAACTCTTTTTGGTACTTATGCTGTTGACGGCGCACCCAAATTTTTCTTTTTTGCTTTTGCTAAAACATTTTTGTATTTTTGCTTTGTTCGTTCTTTTGCAATTTTTTACTCCCCTTTTTCTATTCTCCTCGCTAGCTCTCACCGCTTATGTAATTTTTCTGAAGAAAGAATTCGGAACGGCAAGAACCTTATTTCAGTCGTATGTATCTGATTTTGTGTGGAGAAGAAAATTTAATGAATGTGATATTTTCTATCATTTGTGGTCTCAAATTGTGGAATTGTATGTTTTTTGATTTGTAATAAATGAATTTCTGATGTAACAAAGGTTGTATATTGTCAAAAAAAGAAAATTTGGGGTGGCGCCGTCAACAGCATAAGTACCCTCTTTTTAACGCGGGCATTACTTTTCCGCTTCTTTTGGAGGGTTGGTTACTGGTTTGAGGGTATTGGAGCAAGTAGTTATGATGGGAGGATGAGCGGAAGCATTTTCAAAAGTCGTAGAAGATAGACAGACGGACATTTTGGGTATCTGAGGCTGATCTTCTTGAGTGGTATTGCTGGTGTTGTAGAGTGCTTTGAAGCGAAGGGGTTACTCGAAGTAATTGGGGCATCACTTGCATGTCTATAAAATTGCTTCTTTTAAAAAAAAAGTTTAAAATACGAAATATGTTTATTACTGCTTTTTGTGTTAATTTTGTCTTATAACAAAAAAAGGAGCACCGTATCTTTGCTTATCGAAAAGTTATAAGAAAATCAAAAAAGGAAAAAAATTACCGCATCCTGTATTAGGAATTTGCTAGCAGACCAGGTTCTCGACTACTCAATTCTTGTAAAATACTAGTGCTTAGAATATGTATAAACAGGTTGATATTGATGGGCATAAACCATCGGGCGTGGAAACGGCTACAATGACAAAATGGTAGATCAAAAGGCGTCTTTCTAGCGTAGGCAATATTTTGGCAAGAGAAAGCATGTCAGCGGGGCTACCTGATCTAACTGCCATACACAATTCTAGGAGGTAACAACTAGTTTGCCCTACACCTATCGAAAAACTTTTCAATTTTTTAGAGAAACAACTTTACTTAACTATGATCCAAGGTATGTATCAATAGTTTATAGTTTTTAGTATGGCTTTCTAAAAAATAATAGTTTCTTAATAGGAATTTTTGTTTAATAATGTGGATAGATAAATATATATTCTTTTTATACAGTCGAATTTATAGTCTCTTTCCATAGTGATCACCCGAGGATTGACAAATCTGATCACTATGGAGAGCGATCACTATGGAGAGCGATCACTATAGTGAGGGGTCGGTTTGTCTTAATTAAATAATCATCAAAACCTTGATCACTATGGCGGGTGATTACTATGGAGAGAGTCGACTGTATATACTTTTACTTTAATATGCTTTTTAGAGAATTGAGCAGAAAAGCGGGTAGAGTGTCAAGTTGTGGAGTAGAAGACAATGAAGTGTCCCTCTTGCCTGAAACTAACAGCAATAACAACAACTACCATTACCCAAGTGCCTCGCAACCCTCTCCAAAATGTAAAGAATGATAAAAAAAGTCAGAATTTTGCAGTGCCATCGACCAAGTTTCTAGCATTGTATTTCCTGTTGTAAGCCTTTTTAATAATGTGATAAGGACGGTCAAAACGGAATAATTGCAGGCATTTGCTTTGTTCAACTTGGTCTACTGGACCTACTATCTCTCGTCTTATTCCACTTCAAATGCCCTCAGAGAACCTTCTTGAGCTTGGTAGAAAAAAGGGATGATTCCAGAAACATTTTCTAGTTAAAGTTTTTATCCATTGTTATAATTTCATACTCTTAATCATTTTTTTCGCATGTCCTTTATTATAGTATGTATAACTCTTAACTAAAACTTGTTAGAAAAATTTTATCTACCAGCGGGCATCCGAAACACACGGTGCCTATTAAAAAGACCATCGCCGTTGATGACAGTAACAATTTCGAGTTTCCGAATTTGCGGGACAGCTAGATCACTGACCTTCAGAACCCCTTGATACACAAATTGAAATGGGCAAAATTTTTTTTGTCACAGATTCACTTTATTTTGACCCAGATTCACTTTTTTCTGTCCCAGATTCACTTTTTTTGTCCCAGATTCACTTTTTTCTGTCCCATATTTGATTTGTCCCAGATTCACTTTATTATGTCCCAAATTTCCTCATTTCTGTCCCAGATTTGATTCTCGACACGAAATCTACAATTTTTAAATTTTTTTGTGTGAAATTCAGGGGTGGCAAAGACCAGATGGCTAAGGATCCACTCCGGAATAGCCGAAAGGCCAAATACAGGGTGTAGCAAGTATTTTTGGGTTTTCGAAATGGCTGTATTTTTGTAATTTCATGAACACATCAGCCAGATCTTTTTTTATCACAAAGAGGAAGACGGGAGTTTTCGTTTAATACCAAAGTTAGGCTATTAGTCTATCTGATTCTTCAAGCTTTTTGATTTCAGTGCAATATGGTATTCAGTACTCAAGAAAAAGCTTTTTGTGTGGCACAGGCACATCTTTCACTACTGGGATGACAATAATCCGCATTGGTTTGAACAAGTTCCACTCCACTCGCCACGTGTCACTGTCTTTGCTCTGATTGGGCGTCAAGGAATCGTTGGGCCATGTTTCTTCAAAGAAAACATTAACAGTGCCAACTACCTGAATCTTCTTGTTCCTGAGTTGCAAGAGTGGCCAAATTTTAATGAGTTGATTTTAATGCAGGTAGTGATCAGTAGTCGATAACTTGTTGGTTGATTTCGTTTTTAAGGATGGTACTCCTCTTCACTGGGCTCTATGTGTGCGTGCGTACTTGTCTGAAGTGTTCCTGAACAATGGATGGGCAGAATTTCTCCAAATTTGCCATGGCCGCCTTACTCACCAGATCTGACGCCATGTGATTTTTTCTTGTGGAGCTGGATCAAAAGCGGAGTCTACCAGGAGCCAATTGCAGATGTGGATGAGCTTATTGGGAGAATTGAGATCGCCTTTCATGAATTGCCTCAAGAAATGATCGATAATTGTATTGCAGCATATCCTATTCGATTGAACCGTTGTATCGCTGTTGGCGGTAGAAGTGTTGAAGAAACATTTGCAAATGTTTAGATTTTTTTGTTACAAAGTTTGGTATTAAACGAAAACTCCCGTCTTCATCTATCTGATAAAAAAAAGATCTGGTTGATGTGTTTATGAAATTATAAAATACAGCCATTTCAAAAACCCAAAAATACTTGCTACACCCTGTAATTGGTTTTTTGGGGGTATACTAAAGGGAAAGTAAACTTTTTAAGAAAAACCGATTGAGCGGATCAGATTTCGGGTCCGATTGGTTTAATCGCTCAGAATTCCAGGTTTATGGTAGTTTTTAGTGGTCCAGGGTGGAGTTGTGGGCAATTAAGCCCATCGGACCCGAAATCTGATCCGACCAATCGATTTTTCTCGAAAAGTTTACTCCTCCTTTAGTATACCCCAAAAAACCAATTATTTTGGCCTTTTGGCCATTCTGGAGTGGATCCTGAGCCATCTTGTCTTTGCCCACCCCTGAATTTCACACAAAAAAAATTAAAAATTGTGGATTTCGTGTCGAGAATCAAATCTGGGACAGAAATGAGGAAATCTGGGGCATAAAAAAGTGAATCTGGGACAAAAAAAAGTATTGCCCAATTTAAATATCAACGCTAAAATGTAGCTTTGTATTTGAATCCAAAGTATCGTGCTCTACAATATAAGAATAAAAAATAGGGCCAAGATCTGGAGTAACAACATTTATAATGAACTGGTCCAAAATTACAGAGAATCGGTTTTAATTACTTTGCGATTCGCTGTTAAAGTATATTTTGAAAAAACCTTTCATTAGAGCTCTTTATTTCATTTTATCAAAAAAAATTTACAACAGCAGCAGCAAATGCTTAAAAAAGTAAGTTTCTAAATCTGATAGATCATTTACTTATGTACATTCTGTTTTAAATAAATAACAACAAATGCCCGCAACGTACCTTTTTAAGGGAAATATTTTTGAAGAATCAGCCAAAGGGAACATAAAGAATATTTTGCAATTGAAATTCCAACAACAGAAAGCAAACTTAGACTAGTTAGACATTTCAAAATCAAAACTAGTGCTATTTGGATTAACAGGACAAAGAATCAGTGGCTATTAAAAAGAGTGAATCAATCAACCTCAAAACAAAAGCTAGACCAGCAAACAAAACAGCGTAGTTCATTAAAGCGGCTGTATCAACAGACAAAGGTTTGTTGATTTTCTCATGCTCGTTTTTGTGAACCTTTTTAATGAAAGAACATCTGCAAGGATCTGGTCTACAAACGAATGGCTTAGCTATTCCTTGCCTCTCCTGGTCCTGTAATTTTCACATAAATGAGTTAATAATCGTAAGATTTTCTGTCTGCTTTTCAACCAAGAAATCAATTTGCTCTGTGTTTTGAAAGTTTTGTAAAAGGAAAAAACTTGAAAATTCTTTTTTATGGCGCCTCCCATTTTAGAGTATTCTCCGAGGAAAATTGCAATCAGGTTATGGTGTCCCCGATGCAACTTTTAGTCGCACGACTAGACTATATAGATCTTCAATGGCCCATATGGCTTCTCTTGTCAAGAATCTCCAAAATAACATTAAAAAAATAGACATTTAGTACGTTTTTATTAAGGTTGTATAATTCTCCGAAAAAATAAAAATCGGAGAATTCTCCGAGAATTCTCTCGAGTATATGGAGGATTTAATAAGGAAAAACTGGAAATTCCGGAGAATTTCGAAGAATTCTGCGAAATTCCGGAGAATTGTACAACCCTAGTTTTTATCACTTTTGGGAAGGGCTGCTATTTTCTCAGAATAAAAACGATAAATGAAGCGTTATTTTGTATAAAAATGCCGTATTTTCTCTAATAATAGACCCCGCTCGACTTTGAGGGTCTGTATCTTAGCGCAGAGTGAAAATTTTACAAATATCTTTTTTGCGTTGAGCTCTGCCGATTCCACTTTTTAGATTTTGGTTGAGCACCCGAAAATCTCGAGATCGACATCATATTTTTCCGATTTTCAGGAGGTTGAAAAATGATAGATCCGGGTCTATAATTAGAGAAAATACGGTAATTAAAAATTCAAAATAAATGTTTTTGAGACTTTTATAGTTGAATGTCCATACAAAACTACTAAAATACCTTGAGTGTGATTGCAATCGTTGTATCCTTCTGAACACAGCTATCTCAAATCTACATGTTCTGCATTTGCTTTGTTTATTGCCATAAAGTCTCACTAATTTTTCCACTGGACGAATAAATCCTCCAAAACTGTTTCTGGAATTTTCTCTTTAAAAAAACCCTTATTTTTACTTGTAAGACTTAACATACTTGTATTTATCGCATTCTCTAACTGGTTGTACAGTCTCAAGGTTGTTGCAATTCAGCTCTTTGAAATCGCTTGACACACTTGAATTTCTAAAGCAAACACTATCGGTGAATTAAGTTTGTGCCGAATAAAGCAAACCTTTGATATCTAGTAAAATTTGAAGTTGTATGATGCAAGGGTTGAATTAGAGCACGGGGTCTGCGGCAATAACTTCTTTTGACCAGCGGTCTTTGGTGAATACGGCTCAACAAAAGTTGACTCTCTCGAAGTGGTGACCTGACCAAATCTTCAGCTAATTGTTCACAGGAACCACAAGGCACATCCTCTACAAGCAATGGATATGAGTAGGACACAGGCATGATGTTTTCGCAAATATTGCTAGTACTGGATTGAATAGAACTGTGTCTGTGGTTACTACGCTGCATTAATCTAAAAACAATTATAGATAATATTTTTTGAAAGATGTATTACAAAGTTTGTAAACGAACTTTGCAGAAGATTCTGTCAAAGACCGAAACATTGGAGTAGGGATCCTGCTTGGGACTAGCTTTCTCGCCTCACGCGGGCTTGCATTTGTTGTGCTCTCAAGAACTTGTCTGCTTTTAGAGCTAGAATAGGTAGTTAGTTACAAGAATGTGTGCAAATCACTTCAAAGTATTATGAAGAAAAAGGAAACATGTTTGAGTCCGTCCTAAAATATGCTGGCCCACCCTTGCCTAAGCCGAAATAAAATTGCGCAACTGGACTTTTGCTTAGGCGAACTGAAGAAATTAAAAGAAAAAAGTTTACAGTTATTTATTTATCTATTTTTCGTCTGTTATCTTCAAAAGAACATAGCTGTTAATAAAAACGGCGATTTTGAATTTTTTATTACAGTCAACTCTCTCCTTTGTGTGAACCTCAAAAGTTCGTTCCCGCCTTGGATCCGACACTTTTTTAGCTCAATTTTCGAACTCTTCTGCCAAATGTGATTCGCCAGTCTAGGCCGAAATATCGCAAGGATTCCGACTTTGCCGGTCGTTTCTAAAAAACACAACAATTTATCCATTTAGACCCGCAAATCTCTCTTTAGTGTACACTTTTTTAGAATTTAGATGTACACTAATGAGAGAGCTGACTGTTGCTTTTTCACTCCGAAAATATCGAATTCTAAGTATTTATACAAATACTTCAGAATACCTTACTTTGCATTTTCTATGGAAGTCAAGACAGAGCAATCCATATTTAGTATATTTTCATGGAGAAAGACGATAGTTTCGTTGTCATCATAATAAGAGTTGGATTGGTTCATGTTCTGGTTTTTGTGAGCTGATGAAACAGCTGTCTGATTTTCATTTACATGTAGTAAATTGCTTGCTGGTGATGGCCCCAAGTTAATGACATAATTAGCTAATTTTGCTTTTAGTCGCTGTTGCTGATTATAAATAGACTGAATGTTGCAATAGATTCTCCTTCAGGTCGCTGATTTAGTTTAAGTTGAGTGAGCCAATGTGTCCTATTGCTTCTGTTCACCGCCTTCCTCCGGCAACTAATCCTCTGGCTTTGGGAATTGATTGCTGGGACTGGATAGGTTGGTGTGAGGATTGGCTACTACTGGAATTCGACCAGTACTGATCAGAGGCGTGGGAGAATTTCGAGAAGAGGGTCGACTGGCTGATCCGAGGGGGGTTGTGGGTGGCTTTCCAAGCACGCTGAAATACACAAAATACAATGTGAGTTTATTATTGTTAAAAAGTATCTGACCTGCGGGCACGCACGTTTTTTGAATGTAATGATGGCGCAATTGAAGAACTCCGCCTATAAATTGTATTAATAACAAGAATAAATATAAATCAATCGGGTTATATTATCCGAAATATCTGATCACTGGTTTATACGGTAAGGGGTGCGTATTAAACTATGTATTCTGTGCAGAATTTGACGCTGAACACGATGAATAGAAAAAAGTTCGCAAACAAGATGGATTGCAAGCGGGGAAAGCAGCTTTTGAAGTTTCAGCAGGAACTTATCCAACTATCTTAACTTTTAGCGGACCCTTAATTGTGATACCAGATTCGGGCTCAGCGTAGTCGATTCACTTAAAAACTGTCATCATTGTCATCACTTCCGGATTTTCGAGACAAACTACAATCAATTCAAACCTACGAGTACAGAAGTTTAAAAAATTTTTTGGAAAATTAAATATTTGTTGTTTTGAGTGGAATTTGAAATTTAAAAGTGACTTTATAACTTTAAAAGCCACTCTAAAATCGAATCGACTGCGCTGGTCACGAATCCGGTGTCAGAATTGAGGCTCGCTAAAAAATGAAGAGAAATTAAAAAGTTCGTGTTAAAACTTAAAGCCGTTTTACCCGTTCAAATCCTTCCTGTTTTCGAATTTGTTTGTTTATATTCACCGTGAAATTATGCACGAAATGCATAGTAAGGCACACATTTTCTCATGTTAAAACATGAATTTTTAAAAATTGATATTTACTAACTGTTTTACCTAGATCCTCTGCTTCCAGTTCTCGGAATAGGGATTTTCGAAGTTTCAATTACTACAGAGGCACTTTCTGTTCTAGCAAGAGTATGCGCTCCATTCTCCTGCAAATTAATTAGCAATTAAATTAAAAAGAATAAAAAGATATAAACGTCACAAATAATTACCTCCAAAGAAGAAGGGTCAGTGGAGTGGACTTGCGACGGGAAGAAAATCAGTTGGTTGAATGTCAACAAGTTTTCACATCCAAACCTAGCCACCTCTTCAGGGATCATGCACTGGGGAGCTGTGGAGGTGGTCGCAGTTTGTGTTAATAGTGCGGATGCTGGGTTGTGAGCTGAGCGAACACATCTCTGCCGCAACTTGTCCAGAGCATGTCGTTCAAAATTGCAAATTGGACGACGAAGACCGGGCACAGAGACCTGCAAAAAGGATGTCATAAAATAATGCATCTAAATTAGCTGTCAATCCAATTTGTTGCTAAAAGCAACACAAGTTTCACCAAGAATGCCTCTTCATAGCTATGGGATTCTCACGCATCTGGTTTATTTTTAGTTGAATCTTAGAAAGTTTCGGAATTTCAACCGCGATTTCAAGGAGTTAAAACTTTAACTTTATGTGATTTTATGTGATCGAAATGCGATGTTTTATTCGATCACAGAAAAAGGATAAAGCATAGCCTGACATTAACTGAAATTTAAATTTCTGTTAAATTTGAAAATTTTACATGTGTTGTTATAGTCTTACTTAAAATTTTAGGTGAAAATTTGACTTACCGGACGTTTGAGTTGAGCAGTGGGTATTCTAGGGCCAGACTCAGGACAAGAAGATGAGCCACCCTCACTGCCAGAAGTTCCTACTCCAGAGTCCAATCCTGAGTCTACCATAACTCTAGTGACTGCGCTACCAATGCTTGTGGTCAAGCGACTCTCTCCCTCACCAGAAAAACGCATAAAGGGACTCGAGGAATATGTATTGCTTTTGTTGATCAGACTGTGCTCTCCAGACTTCAGAATTACCCATTTTTCCTCTTCTTCGTCAAAGAAAGCTCTTTCTTTCAGGTTTTCCACAACCTCCATAGGAATAAAGTTCTCGATCAGCATCCATCTTAAAGTTTTTTTAAGAGTCTTGCTTGGTTTTTTGTAAGAAAAAAATTTTCCACAAAATTTTTGTAAATTTTTTGATAAGTTTCGACTAATTTACTTCAATTTGAGCTCTTTGTTCATTTCAGACACTGAGCTTTCCAAAGATTGACGCTCCCTGAAATGATTTGTTTGCATTTACATACTTTGAAAAAAATTATTTGTCTAACCTAGAGTTTGCCTCAACTGAATCTTCGAGCTCTAATCTAATTTGCTGGTGCTTAGTCAAGAATTTTTGCAATTTGCGGCTTTTCAACTCAATTTCCTGTTGAAGGTTGACAAAGGTCTGCTTTATTTCGGCAGTGTTGTCCTCTTGAGCCTCTAGTTGCTGGGCTATTTCTCGCTCTCGACGCTGCAAATTACACTTTACTTTTTTTTTCACTAAACATGTAACCATTTGAGTGCATTTCCTGATTTAGACAAACGCATTTTTTGATTAAATAAAATGGCAGTGCTAAAAAGTTTTTGGCAAGTGGTGAAAGGGCTGTTTGTTGGCATTTTTTAATTGAATAGGGGCATTGCTAAAACTAACGCTGACACACATCAAACAGCATATTAGCGTGATTTACCCTGATTTTCAAACAGAACTGCACAGCGCATTTTTGCATAAAAATCAATTTAAAAAAATGACCAACCTTTTGTTCAGCCAATTCAATGCGCTTTTGCTGGAGTATCTCCTGCTGCTGGCGAGTTTGATCCAGTAGGTTCCCATCTCCAGAAAGTAATTTTGACTGCATGGCTCGTATTTTAGCCGCCACAGCTACCTGGGCTTCTCGTTCTTTGGTTAGTTGCTTGGACCTCTCTTCTAGCTCAGCCAACATTTGACATTTTTCCTTAAAGTAAAAAATACTGAAAATGTTTTTTTTTGGTTATATCCAACCTGTTCGACAATCGAGTTATTCTTCATAACTTCCTCCCTTTCCATTTTCAGCTTTAGTTGCTGCTCTCGAATGTAATCTTCAGGGTTAATCTCGTCAACACCTGAACTATTCCCAGTATTAATGGTCTTAAAAGAAATTCCAAACCTTCATGCTCTTGGCCATCTCCATCGTGTCTATGACGACGCCTTCTACGAGTTGTCCCAGAACCGCTTCTTTTTTCCAACAAGTTTTTAAGACGGTTCTAAAATGCAAAAATCGGTATAAGCCCAATCTTAAGTAAAATCCTACTATTTCATCTTGAAATTCTCTAAGCAAAGCATCCTTGGGGTCTTCATTGATCTTGGGCTTGTTCTTGATGTTCTTGGCTCTGCTAGCGTACCTTAGGGTACTTATGGTCTAAATAATTTGTATAACTCATTTTGAAAGGCTAAGCGCAATCCGGAAGCCCAAAGTTGTTACTTTTAGGCTGTTAGACAAAATCTACCTCTTCGTAATTGTAAGAAGCGGGGCCAATATTAGCAATCATTATGGTTTTGCTATTTCCACCAAGTGAATCTGAAGTAATCACTTAATAATTTGAACAATATCTTGTTGAGCACCCACCTTGTAGCAGTCTGGTCAATTTGGAGTCCCTATATGGAATATGTGAGCTTTTGCTATCCACTAAAGCAGAAATAACGTTTCCAAGAGCGGACAGAGACAGGTTGATCTTAGTTGCTTCCTTGAATCGTTCCCCTACAGCGCCAGTCTTGGTTTGTCGTTCACTGCCTGCCAGATCTACCAAGTTCAGACGACCAACTCTTAAAATCATTAATTAAAACAGGATTTTTCACAAAGGCCATCTAACCGTATATGATTTTCACCATCTAGTCCAAGTTCAGAACATTCTACAGTAATAATGAAAATGGCATGTGACCTACTACTGTGCTCGTTCATATTTGTGCAACTATAAATAAATTTACTTTGTTATTAGTGCTTTTATAGATGATAAATGACCAGCTTACCCAACAGATCTATTAGAATGTCCCACAGACATTACATGTTCGATCTCTTGCACTGATTTAGTCACAAAAGAGGACAAGTCTTTGACGTACACTCCAATGTCAGGCCGTTCTTTTAGCTCCAATCGTTTTTTGGAGTCTTTATCTAATAGGTCACGAATCTCTTCCTAAAATTCATTTCGTAATTTGTTTTTAGCTGGAATACAATGAATAGGAATAATTACCTGATAAATCTCCAAATAGCTAGCCCTAACTAGATATTGTTGGTTTTTTGACTGAGCGATATGCCGAAAATGTGATCAATGGCGTTTGGGATAACGCCTCGAAGCTCTGGGTTGTCGCGCACACCTTCAACATTTTTGTTTAATTTGTATCTCTATTCAAAAATTGGTCGTACCTTCCATCGTGAAAGTTTTGCCAGTGCCTGTCTGGCCATAAGCAAAAATAGTGCCGTTGAATCCTTGGAGAACAGAATCGACCAAATCACGAAATGGCCCTTCGTAGTAGAGATCTATTTGCTTGGAGCTAAAAAGTTAGATAATTTTATAAGTTTTCCTTAAATGACAGCCCTCATTTTTCGATAGTCAATTATTGTGTTATTTTTCAGTTTGAGAAATTTCAATTTCAACCCAATTTTCAACCAAATTTTAAAAAACTTGGAAACCTACACGCACCAAAATTTTACGAAAATTAAAAAAAACCTACTTGTTACCATAAACCGAGTCAAAAGTAAAGCACTTGGCTGGACTGCCTTCTTCTTTTGGCACTTTTACTTCCACCACTCCTCTACTGCTTTCTGTTGTTACTATGCTAAAAAATCACAAATTATTGGAATACTGACCCAAATCTCTAAAGACCTTTGATGCCCTTGAGCAATCTCCATTTTGAGAGAGGCCGACATCGGACGATCACTTTCACAGCCTCGCCCCTCCAGAAGTTTGAGGCCTACTCAGCTGCGTCATTTTAGCAGCTAAATTAGGCAGTAATGGTTAAGCATGTCTGAAATGAATAGTAAATTAGTTAATAGTTACTATTCCCTAATGCTACTACTGCTGAATAAGTAAGCAATGGAAGCGGAAGCAAGTAAGTGGGTAGTTAAACTTGTGGGAAAGACCCAAGCCTAACTAGCTGAAGTATTCGTCACCCTTGGCAACTACAACAAAAAGAGACAACAATTATTCCTTTTTATATTTTGCTTACTAAAAAATGTCTCTATGAATCAGACCCAATTAGTATTATTCTTTTTGGTGGTTTAGAAGAGATAGCCTGTCTTTTTGGTAGATAAAACGATAGTTTCGGAAAAAGATGCACGTAACAATTTTAAAAAATATAAATTACTAATTAAGAGTTTTTTTTAATTGTTTAGCAACTTCTTTTAAAGTTTTTTAGACTCTGAAATTTTGATGTTTAATGATGCGAAAAGCGAAATTTTTATGCTTTTACACTAAATGGTATCGAATGCGTGATACAGTCGACGCTCGATATAACGTCCCTCAAGGGACCGGCCAAAATGGGACGTTATATCGAGCGGGACGTTATATCGGGGGGGGGGGGGGGTAGTTATATCGAGCGTCGACTGTATTGTGTGACTCTATAATGATTTTGTTATAAAAAACAATAAAGATTTGAATATATATTTATTCAATAAAAAAATCAGATTTGTGATTTTTTCGCTGGAACTTGCTGATTTTTTTTTTAATTTATAAAGATTTGTTGGTGTTCCTACTAACAAATACAACAGATAATTTATACTTTTTCACATTTTCTGCGCGCAAGTCTATTTTACAGCTTATTTAAAAAAATGTTTTTATTTAAAAAGGTATCCTATTAGTAAATTTCAAAATGAACACACCTCTTTTGCTGGTCTTGCAAGCATCGCCGTGTGGCGGAGAGAAGCTATTTGAAGGCACCAATACTATGCTTAGTGTTAGTAAATTGTAATTTGGCAAAGCTAGAACAGTAATTCTTTAATTAATTGATAAGAAAATCGCTAGAAAACGTCAAAAACACAATGTGACACCTGAACAATAAATAATATGTCACCCGAGATTTGTCTTGATTAGGTCCAATCAGACCGCGAAATGGAAGAAGGAAAAAGTTTTTCCTGCAAACATTGATGAATGAAGACAACTAGTAACACCCTGCTCCAACACCCACACAAACACAAGAAAACAAATGTTTTGTGATAAAACAACCCCGTTTGTTAAACAAATAAAAAAGTTCAGGAAAATTGTTGCGAAAAAAATGAGGTGAATAAAAAGAATTAAAAACTGGAAGATATCAGCACAGCGGAATTTCCGCAATTTGAATTGGCGGGGGACACTTTTTCGCTCCGAAATGTTCAACATCTATTTTTTGAAATATTTTTTGTTTGCATCTAAAACTTTATCGAAATATTACACCGTCTACTAGTCGAGCCCAACATTACTTGAGACTAACTGGCAGCATAGTTGGACGCCGTCGTCTCCGGGCGGTCTAACAATTGGCCCATCCAATCTGAACGGTCTAGTTTTTAGAACATGAACTACCTCAAAAAAAGCTCTTCGGAATATAAAAGTGTCCCCGCCAATTCAAATTCCGCAAACGCTGCTGCGTACAAAATCATGGTCCTTTAAAAAGGGTTAAATTTACCATGGTTTTAAGGCGCAACAGTATTTTTAAACTTTACATTTTAGGGGGGACACAAATCTCGACAATTTTTTTCTCTAGAATTTTTCGATGTAAATACCAATTAAAATTAAATAATATTAATGCAAATAAAAAAGCCACTAGTATTGTTGGTCACAAGTCCGCCCCAAGTAAGACATGAATCTAGCTGCTAGATCACGGCTCCATAGTGATATCTGAATTTTGAACCTTATGGATAGCTTATTTTTGTAGGCCTATCACTTAGCTACAAGATGACACCAACTGCAAGGATTTTGAAAAGAGAAAATAAAAAAATAAAATAAACAAAAAATTTACCGCAAGTAAAAGCGAGGACCAGCAGCTTTTTTGAGTCAAATCTGATAATGATGGTCTAATACTGCTTTTGAAAATTAGGCAGAAAATTAGACAGAAAGGTAGAATGAAAACGCATGTAAAAATTCTGCGAGAAAGAAAAAAACTGCTGGTCCCCTTCAGCAGGGCATGCCTTTTTAAAGCAGGGAAAAGTTATAGCCAATTCCGAGTGAAGGGGTATACAAATGGAGCTGCTATTCTACACAAGGCTTTAGTAACCACAAACAACACAACAAATACATAAATAGAAAAATCGATAAGCAAAAGTATTCGTATGAACAGAGATGCAAAAGGCAGCAGGAGAATAAGAAACCGAAAATTCTATACTAAATATTCTGAAAAACAAATTGTAAATATTTCTTAAAAAAGCTAACACATGCAAATGAAATTTATCATGTGATGCGGAATAAGTAAAAAAGGAGAAGTAAGGAAGTCCATAAGAGGAGGAGGCATGGCCCAAGGCAACCACTAGTAATCGATTGGTTTGTCTGCTCTCTCGTCATTTCAAAGAATGGACGGCCGACCACAACAACAACAGGGGAGAGAAGAGGGAATTAAAAGACTAGTTATCTGCTACTCCTGTTTGTCCACTCACGACCAATTCTATGCCCAGCATTTGGGACACCAACTTGGCCACACAACAATGGACAAAGAACACAAAGAAACAGATTAGTGGGTTCTTGAACGACTAAAGGAACCATAAAACCGTCTTTTGTTTCAGAAAAAATAATAAATTAAAATAAAAGAATAAATATGTTAAACCACATTTTGAAATGATTGTGAAATATAAAATTGGCTTGAGCCAGAGCTCCTAAAAATTCATTGTTGAAAGGTTCATTTTTACTTTGGACCTCGAATCTTAGAACTTTGATCTTTGATGCCATGAGCACTGGATAAACTGCCATTTTTATGAACCTTTTTTTTTATTTTGGAGCGGGGGAACCTGGTTTAAGCAGAGGCGCTCCAATTTTTCTGAAATTCTATTTTTGCTTGGCAGCCCTTTTTCTTGTGGTTTAGTCGTATTCCATCCAAAAGCTATCTACAAATGAAACTACAAACCGTAAAAAGATATGTATACCACAGTGGAATATTTTTTCAAAATTACATACCGAAAAATTGGTTTGATTTTTATTTTTATTTAAATTTCTCAACATGTTTGAGGCCTTTTTAAAAAGTTTGTTATTTTAATTTGATTGAAGCAATTAAATAACTCGCTAGTTTAAAATGGCTTATAACTCTCGAAGAAGATTTCGAAACATATTTGCTGCTTTTTCTTTGCATCGTAAACAAAATAGGGTGTAAGGGAGTTTTTTTATGTAAACAGCTCTTTAAGAAAGTCTTTTTAACTTTAATTAGTATCATTGGTATTACATAGCCTGTATGACACTGTCAATATTAGGGTTCGCAAATCTATTTTTGGCATTTTCTTAACTCTCATGAGGTTACCAGATTGCGCTTTATAAATTTTGGTTAGGCACTCGAAAATCTCGAGCCCGACATAATTTTTTTCAAAATAAATCTACACATGGACCTGTTAGAGGATATACGGTAGTATGTTGCATTTTGGAGATTTTTCTCCAAATATTAACACAGCTATTTAAACTAAGTGTCGACCAGGGTTATTTTGCAAGCTTTCTTCTTGACTCTTTATATCATAACTTCCATACACGATAACTTATACAATTCAGTGATTATTAGAGGAATAATCTGTGCCTGGTACACTTGATAAATAATTCGCATCCTCAATATCGCTTAGATTGAGAATGCAGTCTCCGCTTTTGCTAAAATTCAGCTCAGAGAGAAATTATTTTCAACAAAAGCGGAGAGACTTCAAGAAAATTGGAGGCGTTTCCGCCAAAAATATAGACATTTCAGCCACAAGAGGACATTTTTCTATCCAATGCAGTCGCCCCTCGATTAAATGACCCTCGATACAACGACTTCCTCAATTTAACAACCCGTTTTTCAGTTTAGTTGGTTTTTAAAGAAAATTTTGAGCAGAAACTACCCTTTAATTTAACGAAAGTGTTTGAGTGGTTCTACCCGCTAAGTAACCCTAGATTTAACGACTCTCTCTATAACAACCATAAATTATTTAAATTTCACTTGCCACACGACAAAAGGTCTCGTCTTTCTCGAGCTAAAGAGGACGGCTTATCGAAAAAAAGACGTTAGTATAATCGAACTTAGATATGATGCCACTCCGATATAGCGACACCCTCCGATACAACACACTCTTTGAAAATTTGGTTGCCCTGTAATTGAAACTAGTCAGAGTTTACGCCCGATATTAACGGTACTAGATATAACGGCACCCCGGCACCAAAAAGCTAGTCCTAGGCAATAAAATTGCCCCTGATATAACGGGACTTTTACCTTTTGGTGGAAAAATTCAGATTTGAGCAAGTCATTTGCGAAGTAAATTTTAATAGAATTTTTATGTCATTTTGAGTGTTTGTTTTTTCATTTTAGCTCTAGCATTGCTCTTTGCTCGCTGTTCTCCACCAGCTGTCAAAAAAGATGATTTTTGGCTAAATAGTGTGGTAAATAAGATACCCCCGCTATAGCGGCACTCCGCGATAAAACAGCACGTTCAGCTGGTCCTCAGCAGGGTGATATACTTCACGATTCCCTCAGCCATCAGCCTCAGCCAGCCGAAGTCTGAAAATATAGCTCAGCCGTCAGCCGGGACCAAAATTTTACCTTAGCCTTCAGCCTCAGCCGGCTGATGGCTGAGCTAAACTCAGCCGGCTGACTGAAATTCGATAATTAGCGACAGTCTGGAATTAAATTTACTCACTTAATCTTTCTTATTAACTGAATACTTCGAGGTCGTCGGAAAAAGAATTGAAAATAAACACGAAACGACAAAAATTTGATGCAAAAATTTTCCTCAGCCGGCTGAGGATACCACCCTGGTCCTCAGAGGTGACATTATATCCATGTTCGACTGTATTATCTAGTATGTTTTTTGAGATGTTTGCTCGTCCGGGCAGTGTGTATTCGTTTCATTGTTATCTTAGTCATTATGTCTTGACGACACAAATAGAACAGCTCACAGTATTTTCGGAATGTTTGGGCTTCCAATTGGTTTTTCTGTTGGACAAAGCTTTTTTCTGCTGCAAAAAACCTTTTTTATTGCTGCAGACTTTTCTGCTGCAAATCGGCTTTTTCGGTGCAAAAAATTGAGCAAAAAAGTCTTTTTGCACCAAAAAAGCTTAATCCTTTTCTGTTAAGGTAAAAGTGATAGAGACATCAAGAGAGACAGCGAAGTAATGGTGAACGACCAAGGGACCTCCAGCTATATGTGGACCGAAGTCGAATGCCGAAATGCAGAAGATTTGCACTTATTCCTGAAGGGTACACTTCTATAAGAGACTGGGCTTTCATTTTTCATTACCCTCGGGGTATGCTATTACTTATGTTCCATACTATCTATTTTAGTCACAGCAGTCCACGAACAAACTGTTAAGCTATTGTATGATACAATAATCATACAATCATACGATAATTAATAAAATAATTTATTGGCTGAACAGCTGACCTTGTAAACTAATTAGACAAAACCCTCGATACAACGACCCTCAATTTAACGACCCACAAGGTTTTTTTGACAATCTAGTTCACTCCTATGAGATCTAATAATTCCAATTTTGAGATCGACTCTAACTTTTCCAGTTTTTAGCGAGTTGAAAAAAAGAGCGCCCAAAATCAAAACTAAATTTTCGAGAACATCAATAAAGGACCAAGGCAAAAATGTAACCTTATTCTACACTAGAGAAAATTTGGGTCCACGAGTGATGGTTTATCGAGGTGACGGAGTTCTACTGTTATTGGGGGCGTATCTGTTACTGGGGACGTAATAGTTTTGCCAATGAAACTTTCGCCGGTAAGATCTTTTTGCCAATGGCATGTTTTCATTAATAGATTCTTCTCTAAAGTATTATCATTTCTTTGTTAGGTAAATTACCACTCATTTTGTAGCTCATCTCACTGAAATTTGTTAACTCAGCCAGAAATAGGTTGATTGCTGAACAAAATCGGTAATCAAAAAGCTTGATTTTCATATATTGATCTCATCTCACACTATTTTCTTAATTTTTCTGGCAGCAAAAGCAATGTGGTTCCCTATCTGGTTGCGTTGTTCTCTGTATTATCTCTCCACACGACATGTCTTCGTTTCTTTTTTCCTTTTTTCGATAAGATTTATTTGCTGGGAGCAGATCTTACCATCATTTTTTTGCAATCATCCGCCAATTATCCGCTTTGCACTTGAATTTACCCCATTTGACATCATTTTTGGAGAGAGAACACTAATCGATTTGACCATTTGCTGGTGTTGTTCCTTCCTCACGAAAAGGACAATGCCGCGCAAATAAACACTCACACATCTGGGCGTCTATTCAAAAGCAAGGCATTTCAATGATCTAAAAATAATATCTCCAAAATCGGACAATTTTGTTGTTCTTTTTCGTTGACCGAAAACATTCATTTTATCCCTTTCACTTTTGTATCTCAATATTTGTTTTCGACTTCTTTTTTGGCTAGTTTATATTTTTGGTGTGCAGTAGCACTTCTATGTAAAGTCGGCTGTAGCCTAGAGTTTTGATATAATGACAACCCTTTTTCAAAAACGGCTGTCATTCGATCGAGTCATTTTTATCGAGACTAGCGGGTCTCAATGGCTAAATGTTGTGTTTTTTTAGGATAAATCTTATATCTGCCTTGTTTTGGCTAAAAAGTGCCTTGTTTTTTTTCTTTTAGTCACAGCAGCATGTATACTTGCCATTTTTTCAAAGTGATGACAGCACCACGTAGCCCTGCTCTTCTGGTTTCTAACGGCGTATTGTTTGTTGCAACATATTTGCACAAACTAGCAGAGACGCCTCGAAATATGAAGCAATTCGGAAAAAATGATTTGATTTGAACTTTCACCTTTTTGTGCTGAATTTTAAAAAGATGTTGCAACAAACAATACGACGTTAGAAACTAGAAGAAGACGGCTACGTGATGGTGTTATCACTTTGAAAAAATTGCTACTATACTTGCTGCTGTGACTAAAAGAAAAAACAAGGCACTTTTTAGCCAAAAACAAGGCACATTTAATTCTCGTCCGTTTTTTAATACAATGGTTAACATTAGAATCTCTATAAGTTTTCTAATTAATTGCATGCAGTTTGCAAGATCTTGAGTAGGAATAGTATTTTTTCCGAATTACTTGTCTTCGAAATCTGACCAATTGGTCACAAGGTTTCTGAGCTTGAAAATTGTTGACTGCCTAACATGGATTCCGACCAAAAATTTAAAATTTTCGGCGCCTTCGATTCCCTTGAACTATGAATGATTTTAAATTTTCCAATAATGACTTTTCGAGCATGAATTTTCGACTGCAGCACTCGAAATGCAGTGATGCACGGCTTGCCCTCGTAGCTTTGGCATTAAGATGTGTTGGAAACAGACTGATGCACTAAAAATTTATAGTGGCCATTGTTGGAGTTGGAATCCTTGTATAGTATTTGGACTGAGTAAGTAACGCTGTTTTTTGTTTATTTATAACTTTTCTCGAGCTAGAGTCAATGTGTCACGCTAATTTTTTTTTGTAATCTGTGGAGCTGAGTGTGTTCTTTTGATTATGATATGGTGGAGCATTGTGTCCTGATCCGGTTTTGAGCATTGAACGAATTAAGCATTGAAATTGGCTAAATGCGGAACATGAAGTATCAGGAGTTTAAACCTTTGCTGTCTTGAGAAGGATTTTATTAGTCAATTTTGAATTCTGAGAGCTCAATCGAAAGTTCGTACTTATTTGGGCAGAACTCATTTGGGCGCCCTTGTTTGGCGCCCTTATTTGGGCACAATTACTATATAGTGATTTTCAATCCAACCGTGATTTTCAACCTCCAACCTCAGTGTTCCAGATCCACTTTCAATGGTCTAGATCTACTTTTCAATAGCTCAGATATACCCTCAGCGGTCCTCGATTAATTCATCCTCGATGAATTCCCCCTCTAAGGTGGTCTCATGTTCCAACAAAACAAGTGGTCGTCCACTTTGATCGAAACTTTTTTTATGTTTTTTCGAGTTCCGAAACAATTTTTCTGCACTGATGACAGTGGTAAAATCACGTTTTATCGAGAAATTTTTGAGTTATCGCTAACGATTGATTTTGATAAATCAATCGTTAGCAATAACTCAAAAATGTCTCGATAAAACGTGATTTTACCATTGGCAAACCATCTTCGGCATGCTCGAATCAGTGCAGAAAATTTGTTTTGGAACCAGAAAGACATAAATTTTTTTTGATCCAAGTGGACGACCATTTGGTTTACGACCACTTTGTTTAAATTGGAGAGGGGTTGCTGCAGAGCTTCATATACACGTCACCGAGTTTGCTGATTCGAGTCCCCTGAGTGTAAACTTTATTTTTCACCTCCATATTTAACTAGCTAAATGAGTTCTAAGTATATGGCCACAAGTTGGGTCGTTTATCGTTCATGATCCAAGCGGTAAAGTAACACTTCACGCCGAGGATTGGGGGAGAGAGAGCATATGACACCGGTGTCAAAACTATTTTGATAGATACTCTTTTAATTCAGGTACCTACCTCGGCACTGGCGTTTTTTTCAGTAAAGTTGCTGTTTGGGTATTATTAAACCATGTCCAATGCTTGGTTTTGGGTACGATACAATGGTTTTTAATAATTTTTGACAAAATCTAAAATTTTTGATTTTTTTGATGGTTTACATGATAGCCCGGAGGTTAACATAGCCTTTTCAGACTATTTAAATAATTTAAAAATCACTATATAATAATTGCGCCCAATGAGGGCGCCCAATGAGGGCGCCCAAATGAGTGTGTACGCAATCGAATACACATCTGTTGTTAGAATTCAGGTATTATTCACTGAATAAAATACCTGATACTCGACTGCACCAAATATACCCATAACCGCCCAAACCACCCGAAATTTCCTAAACATTTATATGTCACCCTAGATCCTGCTGAAGTCCTTTTAGCGACTCTAACCATTGAAACTTAGCCCAAACCACTTAGAACATTCCAAATCATTTAAAAGCGCCCATATAATCCTTAACCACTCCAAACTACATTAGGCCACTTCAAATTACCCTTAACCATCCTGCACGACCTCAAACCAACCCGAACCACCCTAGGCTATTCTACTCACCCTGAACAACTTCAGATGGTCCTAAAGCCCTACAATTATTGAAAACCAGCCTAAACACACATTATACCACTGTGAAGTGATAACTGATGCTGAGGGGTGGTAAACAGTAGCAAAGGTAGAGCATAGTGTTCAAAGGCATATTTCTGGACAAAATATATAATTAAATGATCACAAAAAAGGATTTTTCCCGAAAAAAAGTTAGGCACGTGTATGGCGCGTGTCTACTCTTGTAAATCGGTATTGTGAACACTCTTTACTCCATTTCCGAACATTGTGAAGAAGCCATTGAAATTAATCTTTTATTTAAGTTATTTGCAGTAAGCTTGTGATGAAATATTTCAATATATAGATTTTACAGTCATTATAGTAATTTTAGGTTTCAGGCCTGTCTTTCGAATATATCTGTCCTGAAATGGACTGCCAATGTCAGCCCTACCAATGTCACTGGAGAGGCTCTATTCACTTAATCATCGGGTATTTCAATAATGTTGACAAGTGGACGACCATTTGACCTTAAATAATTCCTTTTTCAGACCAATGTTCAGTGGAAAGACGTGAAGTTTTCTCTTTTTTTCATGCTTCGTTTAAACAATATTTGTTAATTAAGTACGGAGCTATTCCGCCTTACCAAAAGACACACTTTAGCTGGCAAGAAAGTGGTCGTGGTCAAGGCAAGATTTCTCTTTGAGTTTTACTGTATACAGTTAAATTGGAACTTGTTTGGCAGGAAGGCGCATTTTATATTTTTTTTGTAAATCATATTTAAAAGTCTTATATACAATTTTTCTGATTTTAAAAACGATAAAAACGTTGTTTGCTAACATGTTTCTACAAAAATAAAATTTTTGACAGAAAAAAATTGACTAAAATTTGACCGAAATCTTCATTTACCTTGGTCCCCAAGGCAAAACGTCAGATTTCAGTCAATTTTTTTGTCAAAAGTTGAATCTTTATGTGAGAAAGTGTCATCAACAACGCTTTCTATCATTTTTAGCATTAGAAAATTGCTTAGGTGACTTTTAAATATGATTTACTAAAATTTATGAAATGCGCCCCCCCCCCCGGACTAAACAAGTACCGTTAAATTTATAATCTAAACCGTTTAGTATGCTCGAGACAACCGTTATGATGCTACAATGGCTTGCACTCATGATTTGTGAGACTATTAAACAAATAGATATTTTTTCACACAAATAAATAGTATAGGAACAAAATGGAGGCTGTCTCAGCTGTACTTTTGGTAAACAAATATTAATTAAGACTTTTCTAAATGTGAAAAGGCTACTTAGTAAAAATTTTAGGGTGATGTTTTTCACGATATTGAAAAGTATGATGTTATCGGGATTGATGAGGGCCAGTTTGTAAGTTTTTAAATTTGACCTGTTATCTCAAAAATATAAAAATCTTTAGTTTGAGGATGTGGTACTACAAAGTTTTTCATTGCTTTATTAAAATTAAAAAGAATGACCATTTAAGGTGAAATATTCTCAGAAATTGGCCAACAACGGAAAAACGGTTATTATTGCAGCTTTGAGCGGGACTATCTCCAGAAGGTTTCTCTAAATTTTTAATGTTTTTTTAAATAAAATAAAGTTTTTTCAGCCTTTCCAAAACATCACAATGCTGTTCTCGTTGGCAGAGAGAATCGACAAATTGAGTGGTAAACTTTTGCCACAATATGAATAATTTTTTCAATTGGTATTTCTAGCTGTTTGCCAGGCCTGTGGACACTCCGGTAAATAAATTGTTTTATTTACCAACATTTTTCGGTTTTTTGTTTGGAATTGCAGTAGTATTTACCCTTATCACTCACGATTATTTTTCCAGCTTCATTCACCCACCGAAAATCGCAGTCCGCTAAGGTTTTTGCTACCATTTTTATTACATAGCTTCTACAAGAACCAATTTTAGCGTGAACTGATTGGTGGGGAAGAGGTCTGTACAATAAAATCGACATTCTTGATTGGACTAAAAATATTTAGATTTATCAAGCCGTGTGCCGCGTCTGTCTTTTTCAACACCAAAATGATCAAAATGAGGCTGAAAATGAGTCGCTGACACGTGGCTGCTCCTCCCCAGTCCCAGAGTTGAGTCCAGTTAAGCGAATGCTCAGCTTGGAAAATTTTGACTCTGAAACTGCCAGCCTGCAGTGCAAGAAACGTGCCAATGCTTAGGCTTAGGAGCTTTGTAGCCACACAAAATATTTAAATTATTTGTTTCATTAAAGATCCAAGTGCATACTCTCACCAAATTCACTTAAAAAATAGCCAATATTTTTTCATTTCTGCAGCTATTTAGCCACATTTTTTTATTTTGGTGCAATAAATAAAATAAAAATATATTTTCATGTTTAGTTTAAAGGCAATTAATTGAAGTCGACCCTAATTCTTTTTCGTACATTTTCTGCACTTAATCTGGCCCAAATTTGGGCCGAAGAGACAGGTTTCTTACTTGCAACCCTTCATATGTATGATACAGTCAAATCTCGATTTAACAAGCCTCCCTAGACTGCCCTTGGAGGTTTGTTAAATCGAGGGTATGGCTTTAGTCAGCCAAAGTTAACTTAGGCAAATAGAGCCCAGGGAGGTGGCTGTTTAATCTAAGGGGCCGTTTAATCGATTTTCGACTGCATTCAAACAATTTCTCAAAGCACACTTATAAAAAATTTATAACAAAATTGTTGGCCTTGTATAACATAAAAACATGTGCTTTTGATATTTCACATAAAACAATTTTAAAGCTGAAGGAATGACTTGTAAACAACATACCACAAACAGCAGATGTATATGTAAAAGAGGGAGATAAATAAGGAAGAAGAAAACAAAATAAATAAATTTCTTATATTTTCTGTCTTTTAACTTATAAAACCAAAAACAAGCTAATTCACATAGACATCATAGAAATTATAGATTTTTCGCAAACAACTTTAATATAAACGAGTATAATCTAGGTATTTGACAATCTTCATAGTGAAATTATCATTTTTCAGTGATTTCATTTAAAAATGAGTACTAAGTAACTACAAACTTTTGGTTTCAAAAAATCGATTTAAAAACACCAAATACACAGAAAATAGTCCACACAGGCTAATAAAACATAGAGGCATGAAAGAGCAGAAGAGATCGGCAAAGAAACAAATATATCACAAATGCTTGTTCACGCCGTGACTAGTTCACTTATATTTCAATAATATTTTTCTTTGTCTATATCTATGCCATCTAAATAGTCACTGGTCTACGCAAGTGGGTGAATTAGGCGCATCCTGTTTTATCTGCTGCGCCTTGGTTACAGAATTCTCTTGTGGTTTTTCGATGTCTTTTATTTCATCTGACTTTGGAAGTTGAGTTTGAGCTAGTGACGCTGCTACATTTACGTTGATGATAGTTTTGTTGATTTCGGCTTGTTGCTGAAGTTGTTGCTCATATTGAAGCCTAATACTGGCGAGAAAGGCCTGAAATTTGTTAACTTTATAAACTTAAATTTTCGAAAGGCGGCGGGGGCTGGTAGTTTTATCTGCTACCCCTTGTACCCCTTACCCCCGTGGAAACTGTTTGAATTCAAATATAAAAACATTTAGAAGATTTGGTTCGAAACCATTTAGCTGCCCACTTTATTCATTTTTCCTTTTTTAGACTCAGAATTGTATAACCTGAACCTTATCGGATAACCTCACAGGATTTTTTTTTCGAAATTACTTTAAAAATTATAAATGAACCCCCAACCGCCACGTATATTTCTCACAAGTTGAAAGCTCATCAAAATAGACAGTGACATTTCAGAGTGAATGATGGAAAAGCAATGAGAAAAAACTTGGATGTTAAAAAATATGATTTTCGGTGAATTAAAAGAAATTGACTGGTCGGGCCATTAGATGTATATGTTAGATATATATGGTATGTTATATCGAGACCCGCTGGTTTCTAGGGCTAATTTTTTTTTTGGCTATTCAAAACGATCGGCACTATCAAAATCTTTTCTTTTTCCGGAGTAGACTAACGAACCAGGTTTGGCAAGAAAAACTTTGAAAACTGAACTGAAAATTGGACCCTAGGCGGGAACGAACTTGAAGGGAATACGTTTTATAGAAGTTTGATTATATTTAGGCTATAACTGATTTGGTTTGCTAAAACCCTGAAATAGAGTAATACTTTTTTCTAGCGTCAAAAGACGCTTTTCTAGCGCCAAAATACTTTTTACTAGCGTCAAAATTTTTCTAGCGTCAAATACGTTTTTCTAGCGTCAAAATACGCTATTCTAGCGTCAAATTATGTTCTCATATGCCATTTCTTGTTTCTATGTGTTTCACGGGTGTTCATTCTTAATTTCAGTTGATCAGCCAACATGGAAGTCTTCATTGAGATTGGACAAGTGAGAAAGCGTCAATTTGGTCTGAACTATCATCCTATCGCCCACTTTGAAGATAAAAACTGCCTCGAACAATGGATTCAGCTGAACAAAGGATCGTGGACCAAGTTCATGTTTATTTGTTTTGTCTGGTATGTCTGGTAGTTCTGTCTGGTATGGTCAACGCCTCTTATCCAACAGCTACAGCGAAACTCGGTAACTATACTTTAGCTGCTGTTACTGTTTGGCTGCTGTGAAGAGGAGGATGTGCTATGTCCATATGTTTTGTTTTCATTTTTATCGCTTTGTTCTTGGAGTGTGGTATTTGGAATAAAAGTTGTCTGGTCTGAATCATGTGGCGTAGAGTATAATTTTGAAGATGTGGGAATAGGGATTGAGTAGAATTAAAAGGAAATAAAACAGGAAATAACGACCACATCTTTGACAGTGGAAGTTTTGAAGGTAGAAAGAAGTATTTTTATGGCAGAAAAAGCTATTACACGGCAGAAAAGCATTTTCACGGCAAAAATTCATTTTGATGGCAGATGAAAAGGGTCTGGCTTTTGACGCTAGAATAGCGTATTTTGACGCTAGAATGGCGTATTTTGACGCTAGAAAAATTTTGACGCTAGAAAAAAGTATTTTGACGCTAGAATGGCGTATTTTGACGCCAGAAAAACGTATTTTGACGCTAGAAAAATTTTGACGCTAGAAAAAAGTATTTTGACGCTAGAAAAGCGTCTTTTGACGCTAAAAGAAAGTACCACCCCTGAAATATGCCACGAAAAACATTATTTCTGCCACAAAAACGAGATGCAACGAAAAACCTGAATGTGCCGCGAAAACCCCGTCAAAAAGACTGAAATATGCCACAAAAAAACTGAAATGTGCCACGAAACAAATAAATTTTAAATTGTATTTAAAATTTTACAATAAAAATAAAAAAAATATTTTTTTGAAATATCGTTTTATTTTTTTCGTGGCATATTTTTGACGGATTTTTCGTGGCAGAAATAATGTTTTTTGTGGCATATTTCAGGTTTTTAGCAAATCAAAATCAGTTTATGCCTTATATTTATTCAAAAGCTCTGTGTCAAGTAAAGTTAAGCAAACGAAGAGATTTTGTGTGGCATAGAAGTAAGGACAAATGAAAACTACCTGAAATCTTTCATCATCAGGACCCGAATGTCCCATTGAAGCAGCAGGCACTAATGAACCATTAATCGAAGCCCCGTTAATAACAATGGCAGAATCGCTTTTTAATGGACCAATGACTGAAGCTGTGGCTGTAGCAGTGGACGATGAGCTTGTTGACATTGGCACTATAGAAGCATTTGGGGTATATGAGGCTTTATTTGCATTTGAAAGTCCAGCTATAGACGGTTTTTGTTGGTTTTGTTGAGCAGTTTCTCTGGCAGCGGCTGCCATAACATTAGCCAACTGACTTCCCAGACTTTGAGCAACCGTAACAGAAGAGCCGCCTGCCAGAGAATGAGCTATTGGGTGGTCATTGGCACTAGAGATGGGTTGCTAGATGCTTTGCGGCGTTGCTGCTCTTGTTGGGCTGCTGCCAGTAAGGCTGCCTAAAGAAGTTTACATTTAAGTCAAATCGTTCAAAACCCCCGGCCCTTGCTTAAAGTGAATAAATATATACTTGTTGATGCTGCTGCATCAACTGCTGCTGGGCCATCTGTTGCTGTTGTTGGTGTTGCTGTTGCAAATTAGCTTGTTGTTGCTGCTGCTGTTGTGCTTGTTGAAAGCGCAACAGATTCGTGTATTCAGCTAGTTGGCGCTGAGTCAAATAGTCTTGGGCATTCATTCCCTGCTGTGGTGAAGATGGCAAAGGGGCTGCTACCATTGCACTGGCGGCTAGCTTTTGCTGAAATTGTATTTCGTTTTCTTGCTTTTTGGATTGCCATTTATTAACTAAGCAGAGAGAGAGCGAAAATGGCGGATTCAAGAGATAAGGTTACGTAAAAAATGAAAAAAGGCAAAATGGGGCAGAAATGTGACTCAGGTCTCTGTCCCGGGCACATAATTGAGAGTTACAGAAGTGAATACTTTTTGGTAACTTTTGGGCTCTGCTCGTTTTGCTTTGTCTCTTGGACCCCTATTCTCGATGTCCCAAAAAAAAAGTTTTTTGAAAAGAGTGATATAATAATTACTTGTCTTTGCTGATGTTGTTGCATAATTTGTGCTTCTCGTATAGCCTGTGCTCTAGCTGCAGCTTGAGCTTGAGCCATAGCCGCAGCCTGAGGGTGCATTTTGGCTTGTTGCTGCAACATTTGCTGCTGAGCCTTCAATTGATTCTGCTGTTTCTGATGGTTCATAGCAGCTAGCTGAAAGTTTTGTTGTTGTTGCTGTTGTTGAAGACTCATAGCTGCGGCTGAGTTGTTGCCTATAAAATTATCAGTTAATATCAATTAAATAGAAAGTACTCCTGGAAAATCTACCATTCATGGTTCCATTTAAAGCACCCAAGTTAGGGTATGAAGAGACAGGCGGCATTTGCTGGGACATCATATTGTGCTGAGCCATGGACTGGGCCATTGAATTGATGCTGCTTCCGTTGTTCGCCATCATAAAGTTAGAAGGCGTAGAGGTCATGCCCATCAGGTTTGGATGCATCATATTTGCATGAGGATTAGCATTGCCGTTTCCGGCCATCAGGGACTGACCATTAGTGATCGGCATAGACATTTGAGCGATAGATGCATTAGCTTGAGAAATAGCAGGCATATGGTAGGCATTGGAGTTGGCTACACGCTTAGCAGCCGGAGGCATACAGGCGGCCAGCTGCTCATGCTGAAAAACATCAATCTTAAAAAAAATCGGTTATTCATTAAATTGGTTTTGATAGTTAATTTACGGAATAATGAGTCATGTCAAAGTTTACATATTTTTAAATAAAATATATGTGGCATTATGTTTTTCGGGTATATATATTTTTTTAGCAATTTTACAATAGTCGAATTTTTATTCTGTAGCCAAGATTTGCAGCTACAAACTGGGTGATCAAATTTTTTAAAAGTTCCAAAAAGTTTATAAAAAAACCGATGCCACAAATACATTTTTTGAATTGCTTGAAATTTTGACATGAGCTAAAAAATCAATTAAGTTAATATTACATAGCTCTGAAGAGCAGCATTCATAGAGTTGGGCATGACCATTTGTCGTTTCATGCCATTAATCAACTGATTGGACTGCATTTGCTCTTTAGTAGCTGCACTCATTTTTTCTTCCATATCGCCGAACCCTGGCTGAATAAGGGCATTCTTTTGAAACAACTTCATCACATCCATTTCCTGGATATTACTGAAAATTTGTAAATTATGAAGCAATAAATAGATTTTTAAATAAACTATTCGTATTTTCAGCTACAAACCGTAGTTTAAGCAAAAAAGAAATTTAAATAATTGGTGCGTTCCAGACCCTTCATTAAGTGACTATTTTGACACACAACTACAAAGATGTGAATGTCATAAACGTGTATGATTATAAGATTAAAAAAGGCTCTAATTTCTACTGGAAACCTTTAAAACAGTTAATTATACTTTCAGAAAGAATAAAAATCTTAATTATGGCATGGTGATACATCATTTTTTACAACTATAGAGTTGAGCACGCTAAACTTAAAAAAAAATCGTCTCACGCCACTTTAACGAGAAAAAGTTCAGTTAAAGATATGGATGAAAAGTCCAATAGCATGTCTTTCCAAAGCATTTAAATTCCTTAGACTAAACAAAGGGATCAAGTATAAATATATACACGCATATTACTACCGCTATTCAAAAAAGTGACTTTTTGAGAACAGTCTATATGACTGAACCAAGCTTTTCAAAACAAAAAACAATACATAATAGTCACATAATGAAAGTTTGAAGTTCTATTTTTTAGGTAAATTTTAATTTTTCGGACTATTGGGTGGGTTTTTTCAGCCTCAAAAAGGACTGTGGCCATGTGATAGAAAAAGAAAGGTGTCCATTGAAAATTTTTTATGCCTCCTTCTCACATCAAAACAGTCATAAAAATGAAAAAGAATGTCCATGCACAGTTTTCATCATTATTAATTAACATTTGTATTTTGGTGATAAGTGATCTCATTAACATTTAATGTTAATGAGTAGATTATTAGATTATATTTTATATTTTACAGTAAACAAATAACAAGCCAATAACTAACTTACAATCGATTTTAAGAATTTGCACGATTTTTTTAAATATTTAATAACTAACTGTTATTGAAAAAATTTAAAAATCGACACTTGTGCACTTCGAGGGCTTCTTTTTGCTAACTGTGAAGAGTTATAAAAAGTCAAATTTTGGTAAGAACTTTTTTGAAAACTTACCTTTTTAGTAAGGTGAATGTTAGAAAAGAAGATTTTTATCGTTTTTGTTGTATAAAAATTACTTGGGACACTTAAAAGACTATTCACATTTAATTACAACAAGTGATCCCCGAAGTGCACAAGTGCCGAAAAGTCTTTAACTTGTACACAAAATTTGATTACATATAAAAGAAATTTCCAAAAGTGTTCTGTTAGTCAGTCATCTAACGTTATTATATTATGCTAATACCATCTACAAAAAATCAAATCGCATGCAAATTCTGTATTAAAAATGCGAATTTAGATGCAATTAGTATGAAAATCACTCACGAGAGTCCAAAAACATTGTTGTTGTCGGGTCTTTTGGAGCTTGCAGCTTCAGCCATCATGCATTCATTCATCATCTTCAACTCATTGTTGGAATGTTGTTGATTGGCTGCAGCTGCGGCAGCCGCAAACGCATTCACATCATTGACATTTGAGGAGGACGAGGCAGACATAGCTGCCATGTGGTCGAAGTTGGCATTACAAGTCATTGAGGTGGAAGCTGGCTGAGGATACTGACCGCCAAAAGCAGCAAAATTAAAAGAAGATTGAGGTAGACTGGAGTTTGGCACCACAATAGCACTTCTAGCAGAAGAACTGTCCAGTGGTTAGATCTCTGTAAATTTACAATATAACTTTTTTCGAAGGCAAATTTTTTGAAATATCGATTAATAGTTCAGTCTTACAAGTGTGGGAACCAGATTAATAAATACATATTTCATTGCATTCTTAATTGAAAAAAAAGCAATTGAAACTACATTTAAAAATAAGCTAGTATCTGATAACATAATCTGTATAAATATTTCAAGCAATTAAAAAGCATTATGATTGTATTTAAAAAGGTGATAAAAAGTCTTCGTCATATGTTGAAAAAAGATAAGAAATGCAGGACACAAAAGCATAGTAGTTTTGGTAAAAATAAATCAGTACCAACCCATTTGAAAGATTAAAAACATTGGCTGAACAAACTTAAAATATTTATAATAACAGGCAATAATTTACTAAGCTTTCATTCGTTTTTCATGCCATTATTAGATATAGATATTTATAAAGCGCTTAAACTACAGGTAAAAACGAGCCCCGAGCCTCGCTGAGGATACGTAGATGGAATTATAGTCTGCACAATATTAATATCGGGACCCAATTGATCTTAATAATGTATAATATAGTCAACATATTTCTAAATAGGTAACAATATGTTAAATTTGTGAACTGCTACCCTTCTATGATCCACACACTCAATTTAGACAGATCGCATGAAGGAACTAGGTAAGATAGAGTAGCTAGATAATATACACATACCCAAAAGCACAAATTTTCAAAACTCATGACAGCCACCACGATGGATAGTGGTTTTCAAATATGTATGTCTGGAATCAATCAAATGCTTCAGCCCAAAATTTAAAGCAGTCTATCCACACTAATTTTTTATTTACAGCATATCTCTTGGTAGGGGTATTTTGTGATCAAAGAAATTACACAAATACAATTTGGCATTTAGGAAAATCGAATTTGTAAGATGAATAATAGAAGCTTGTAATTATTTCAGAAGATACCGTCATAGATTAGCAAAAAATTCGTTCAAAAGTGCATTCAAATTTTTAATTATCCGAGCTTTTGCTTCACAAAGGCAATAAATACAATAATGGAGCTCAGAAGCTTTATGGATATCACAAATTTTAATTAATTAGCGGAAGCTTCTGGCAAGTTGAGAATTTTTTTTAAAGCAGATTAAAAAAATAGTTATATATTGTTCACTCGCTAGTAATATTTTGATTCGCAACCTAACAAGACCTTTCAGATGCCTTCCAAAGACTTTTAACCTTTTTTAAAACATTTAAGATCACACCAATTTTTTCGAAGCTTAAAATTACAAAAAGTCAAAAGTAGATTATGAAACAAAGCTGAAGGGAAATAAATCATCTGTGCAAACAAACTTCTAAATTCACCTAATCACCTGCAACTATTACAATCCAGCACTTTGCTTGGAATCACTAAGAGATCTGATAAAAATTATAAATGTCTGCTTTTCCAGCAAATCATACCCAGACTGTTGTTTTGCTAAAAACCCATCAGAAAAAAGATTGATCAGCTGGAAAATAAAACTTTTTTTCAATTCTCAAAACCACTAAAGCGCACGACCCAGCTAAATCAACAAAATGATGATTATAAGCTGCAATTTCTATTGACCTTACTGTCAAAAGGGAAAAAAGTTTCCGAGAATTCAAAACAATTTCCAAAACTAAGCAGGTGAGAAAACACAGGAGTTAGCAATTAATTTGCAGCTTGCCGCACAGTCATCACTCACCTGCTATTTCCACTAAATAAAACTTTGAGAGCTATTATTATTATGGTTTGGTGGGAGAGAAAAAAGTTTTGTCGCCAAATGTATGTTTAGTTGACTAGCCGGCAAACTAGCGATTAAATTTTTTATGGCAACTTTAGAGAGATAAACAAGCCGGCTGTAATCAAGGTAATTAGGCGCTAAATACAGCTGCTACTTAATTTTGCCTTGAAATAGAATAGAAAATCGGTGCTAGCTTTAAAATGGATCTCTGAGCAAAAAAAATTAAATATGTGAAGAAAATTTAAGTTTAACTAAAAAAATCAACAATAAATAAATCTAACATGAAATTTCGGAAACATAGGAAATGGTTAAAGAGTAGTTGACTGTAAATAATCAAATAGAAGCAGTGTTTTCAGATGGATTTGCACTGTAACTGGCACTAGAACACTGATACCTCGAAAGCACCCAGAGCTAGACTGACCACAAGTTAACGACTTAAGTCAACTAAAAAATAGGAATAGAAGTAGGGATTTCAGGTATGGAGGTTCTCATATACTCCCTTTTATTTAATAGATGCTTTTGTTTCTAGCCTTTACATTTTCGCAAAAATTTCATTTGATGCACCAAATTGAGTGCTGCGACTCGCGTTACAAGATGGAAGAAAAAATATTTAGATTGTCTGCTAAATGTTGGGGATTTGGGCTATTTTGAAAAAAAAAACAGAGTATCTGAGAATCTTGACGCTAAGCAAAATTAATTCGGTCAAAAGTATTTGCTCATATAAATTCTTTAAAAGCAAAAAATATTGTGTGAAATATCGAGCTAAAGCGAAAGATTTCCTTTGATTAAAACACTGATTTGGACCAAGGAAAAACATTCTTCAGCATTAAAATAATCTAAATATTTAAAATGAGCTAAAAAATAGCGTCTCAGAAAATTATGTATAAACTGAGTAAATGTATACATACTGGCAGATGATCATGTAATTAATTTACAAGATGGGCAAAGAACGGTGAAAAAATCAACCTGATAAACACTTTAAAAACACTTTTTTCAGGCTTTTTTAAAGGCCCAAGCAAAAAATCGTGAATGTAATCAAAGAAAATTAAGAAAAATTCGGCGCTACTCGGTTTCACTACCCAGCCCCCAAATAGATACTCGATTTTATCCAAGCCCTCCCCCCAATAATTTTAGGATTAGCAATTAGGCGTAGCCCTTAGGCTTGGAAAAAAACGAGTAGCGTTCTAAATTCGTATGTAATTACAACTTTTCACCAGATTTTTTCTTTTATTGGACTAAATACAAAATATAAAGTTTTTGCTGAAATTATTCTAGAGATATCGACTGTTCTTTTACGCAAACTCTAGTCCTAGTACTTTGCATACAAAACACTACTAATCCTCCTTGCTTAACAACCAAATCACAGCTTAAATAATAACAAAAACCAAAATCTTTTTCATTTCCTAACAAAGATTATTTTTTTCAAAACTAAAAAACTGGGATGCTTAATATAGAAAATAACTTCGCTATTAGCTGTTTTTTCGGGTTGTAGTCAGCTAATCCACTATTTTAAGAAAAAAATACGAAGATTAATTTACGATTAATTTACCTTTAAAAGGTTTTCAATGCAAACTTCCTCGTTTTTTTGGTAGATACTATTCTAAACAGGAAATCCTACAAAATTTTTGGCATTTTATAATTAACAAACACAAATTAAAGGTTTTTAGCTAAAATTAGGACAGAATAATAGGCTGTAAATGAGTGGGACTTTAATCTGCTTCCTATTCAACTTTTTGTGTTGTCGGTCTTTTAAGTGAAATGGATTATTGGATATCGGTTTAAAATATGTACAGATCTTTACAAGAATCGAGGCTAATTTTAAACTATTTGTTAAATTTTTTATGACTATCATTCTCTGCTGTCTTCTTCCCATTTTTTTCATTTAAAGGGTCAAGAAACTTCCTCATTACTAAAAAAACACCAAATAAGACAACTTCTTACGTTTAATATATAACCCGATCGTTTTTTGTCACATTTGGAAAGAGTGATAATTAGAGGTTATGCGGTATGTGTTCGATCTTGAATTTAACTTAGAATAAAAATTAACTGCACAAAACAACTTAATTCGCATTAAAAAAGAACAGACTTTAGAGGGTGGGATTTTGACTGAAAAGCGGGATTTTAACTCGCGAATGAAGTTTTTTTACCATAGTATAGATAAAAACGTATGTTCTGAAAAAACTCATGCAACTAAATTCACCTTGTTTAAAAAAATATTCCAAATTTCTTAATCTGATGTATATTTCGTTGGAGGAATGAACGGTCTTATCGTTTGGTGTAAAAATGGGTTGAAAAAATCAAATCAAATAAGCTTCAAATAATCACATTTTTCTGTCAAAAAAATTTTGAACTTAAACGAGTTTTTTCACCAGAAAATGCAATAAAATTCTTGGTACGGACAGCAGGAGCAGTTAAACTAGCATTCTGCAGCTGACTGCAAATAAATTGTTTTTATCCAAATGCTCAATTGTTAGTCAACCGTAAAAAGTTAATTAAAATGGAAATTTTTATTGCTTTCCCACAGAGCTTAAAACTACCAAGCAACTTTTCTTTTAAAAAATGGTTTGAAAAATATTTTTAAAAAGACTGTTCTCTGAATAAAATCAAGTTGTTTTGGTTCACCTGCTGCGCAAAGGACGAAGGGTTGGATGCGTTGCAGCGGCGGCTGCGGCAGCGAAATGTTGAAGTCGGAGACTGACAAAGACATTAGATACAGCAGCTAGTCGGCAGGCTGTGTGAATATCTATGTATAAGGGTGGCAGTAGCAAGGCAATAGCAGCAGCAATCAACAGCCTGAAAATAGACTTCAAACGTGTAATAATAGCCGATATGCAAAAGAAATAAATGACAACGTGGATTAGTATACATTTATACAAATCTATTTTTTATAGTAGTTTCAAAAGCATGCATTTTGGAACCTACAATATTCGAATTCGGCGTCTCATGATATAAACCCTCCAGAGCTCAATGTATGAAAAATGAAATCACAGAAAAAAATTTGATATGTATTAAATCGTTTTGTTAGATACAACCATAGTGATCTTGATTCAGGGTTTGGAGCTCAAATTTAAAAAAAAACATTTTTACAAATAAAATACATTCGATCGAAAAAGATATTTATCCAGTGCTTACTGGGACTTGAGTACCAAAAATGAAAATTTTGGCTTAAAATCTAAAAAGTTCCAAATATTTCGAGTCTGAAATGAAGGACAAATTTTTAAATAAGGACGTTTTCAAGCCTTGTCTTAATTGCACTAGTTCAAAAGATAATAGCGGTTAAACTAGGGTATCTGCGATCAGGCTTTTTAACTACCGAAACTAGAGAAAGACAAAAATTGTTTTTTAGCTGATTAATTATCGAAAAATTGATTGATGAAAACTCGTCATGCTTTTCGAAAAAAATGTTTTTATTAATAAAAATTACGTACTTTAATATTCTAATATCGTTCTTAATTTTTTCTTCCAAAAATTGCTAAAAAAGCGACAAAGTGTACAACTTTAGTAAAATGTATTTTTGCAACAGCCTATTGTAGTGTTTATTCTATATAAACTACATAATATTTGTATTTGGGTTTTTAAAATCTTGCTACAGTTGGCTTGGGAATTTTTTTTTCTAAAAAGTAATTTTGTTTGATTCTTACACATTTTTACACTATAAACAAAATATTTAGTAAAATTTACAGATTAAAGGACCATGACCACCTGATTTCTGAATTTGCACCCGCCAATTCAAAAAATTTCCCTTATCATTGAACTTTTATACGGATTTTTCAACTTGGTTTTTCTAACAAAAACAAGTCCTAGAATATTATTTTAGGTATACTTTTGTTAGAAACTCAATAAAAAATTTGCTTAAATGCAACGATAAGAATAAAAATTTAAATTGGCAGGATACAGTCTAGAAAACGTGAGCATGGTCCTTTAAAAATAAATTTTTTTTCGTAAACACAGGGAAAAAAATACCAGCTAATTGAAAACCTATATTGCAATGATATCTTAATCAAATTTTCAATTTAATTAAATCCACTCATTTAAATACTTAAAAAATCTAAAACAAACTCAAAAGTCAATACTTTTATTTTTTGGTTCTTCATCCTGCACTAAAATTGTTTTGTTAGAAACTAGGCTTCGCGGATCTACATGATGATGTCATCACTTTGAAAAAAGCCCAAAAAGGTTGAATAGGAAAAAAAATAAATTATGCAATGAGTATAATTAGTGCGAAAAAAGTAAATTTTATTAAATATGGTATTTTCCTATAAAAATTACAAAATAGCTCGACGAAGATCTCACGACGGGATGATATTCAATGAAACCCTATTTGTGGAAAATAAAATGCGTGGAAATGTTAGCAAGCCATTGAAAAATCAGTAATCAATAAATCAAAACTGTTCGACCGAATGGGCGAAAAACGATCAATTCAGCCTACACAACCTATGGTGTATATCACAAGGGCAAAAGTGGTGTCAAATTGATGGCAAGCTAAGCAAACATTTTTAGCCTGTTCTAGCCACTGATCTGGACGTCAAGGATGCAGGCAAATATCAAGAGAGTGGCATCCGAAAAAACAGAGAAAAAGCGGATGAGAACACTTTTTTCACATAATTTAAGGACAGTTGAGAGGCCGATCACATACATTTGCCTTTCTTTGCTAATAAAGCTGGACAAATATTGACTGATGCTAGAATGAGACTAGATAGTTAGGAAATAAAAAATAGGCTAGAAGACGGAAGCACAGGATATAGATAAATGCTTGATAAGGATGGGGATTAAGCTGAAATAATAGAACTTTATAGACCTGTAAACAAACGGATTTCAGCTTGCGCACCTGCGATTTAGATGTTTTAATATAAGTTAAAAAAATTGCTTGATGAAGCTTGCAGGTGTGCGGAACCTCCGAGCCTATGTCTACCATTCTCTAATCCGTTTTTTCATGGCATATGAGGATTTTTGTGGACGAGCAATGTTCAAGGTTCAAGCCTTTTTACTTTCAAAGCCTGTTAAAGGACCATGTTCACGCGTTGCCAGGTTTTCTCAACTTGCCTGAAACTTTCGTTAATTGATTAGTTAAAATTTGTGATATCCCTAAACCTTCTGAGCTCGATTATTGTATTTATTGCCTTTGTGAAGCAAAAGCTCGTATAATTAAAAAATTGGGCTTGAGTTCAGAACCCCTCCCCCACGAGGAGTGCTCGGATGGAGGAGATAACCTCATATTCGTGTACCTCGATCCCGATTTCATGAGAAAGCCGCGCGTTTTTTTCGATTCTGAGAAAAAAATTGTTTTTTGAACCACAGGGGGTATCATGTTTTTTAGTCAAAATTTGAAAAATTTAAATTGGCGCCTTTTGAATTTTGAAGGGATTGAGGCTGTATAGAGAGGGGAAGGGAATAATAGCGAGCCATTAATCACACAGGGCCCACTAACAAGAAGATGTTGAACCTAGTTTTGAATACTGGGGCCTACCGCATAAATAAACTCTGGTATGCATGCTTTTTCATGCATCCAGAGTCACTTTCGAGTGATTTGTGTCTAAGGTATGTGGGTGTGCGCATCTCAACCCCAAGCCGCCTTGAGAATTTGGGATGAGCGCACTCACTTTTCTTCACATGATTCCGAGGGGCACTCTTCAGCATAAAATGCATTTAGAGTCTATTTTTGCCACGCCCAGCTGAAAAACATGGTAGAACAATCGAAAATGGCAAAAAGGCATAAAAAGGGCCCCTATTATTCCTTTTCTCTCCCAATGCAGCCCATAATCCTCGAAAATTATTCATTTTTGTTCTTTTATAGCAAAATTATCACTCAAAAATATTTTAAAACTCTTAAAAAGTCGATTTTTGGAAGGGGGATGGGGTTTATATCATGTTAGTCCCAGAAAATTTCCGAATCATTGAATTTTTTTCAGCTTGTTTTTTAACAAAACAAGGCCTAGAATTTAATTTCAGGTGAAGTTTTGCTAGAAACCAAGTTAAAAATCCTAACAGAATTGCAATGATTAGGAATTTTTTTGAATTGGCGGACAAGACTTATGGTCATTGAAGCACGTCTTTTTTCTCTTTTGCTGCAGTTCCGTATGAATAATCTCCTGAGTGATCCGCTGTAGCCGAACATTTATTAATGGCCTAGCTCTGTCAGACATCAAACCAAGACGAGCTTTATTAGTCAATCGATATCGTTTTTTTTTTCAAAAAATAGTAGGAGGCAATTTCATTAATGCTTCAGATCATTGACTACGATGGAAGGCTGAAGTTAAGATAACTAAAATTGAAGTCAATTTATCACGACCAAATTTTTTAAACAATCTGCCAACTGTTAACATTTTCAGTACCTCGGATGGACCAATGTGGACCTTTGGGTGTTTTTCATTCATGTTAACGGATAAATCATGAAAAATAATAAACCAATAAAATTGACAAGTTTGTAAATAGATTCCTTGTAAAAGAGTGTTTTGAGGAGCCTTTGGCCGAGAAGGTGCCTGTGGGTGTTTATCTGACTCAACCCTTAGAATAATCAATAGCGGCGGACCATGACTGTTATCTTTTGTTGTTTTCAAGCTTGATTTTTTTTTCTTTACTTTCCAAATAAAGCAGTGCTCTATACGAAACGTGTGGAAAGTGGAACATACATAGATGTTTTTGGTAAAAAAAGTGAATAAGGTTACACTTTGGAATGAACAAATAAATGAATGACAAGCAAAAATATTGTTTAACTTTTGTAAGCAGTAGCGTAGAAGCTTGCTTTGCATGCCTCAAATTCAATAACAAAGCACACAATAATACAAAAAGGAAACTATTTTATGGTATACGAATTGCAATTGTGCGGGAAAAATCTTCACTCTAGAAAGTAAAAAGATGTTCAAAATCTATTACTTTTGCATTTATTTGTTTTAAAACGGGCTAAAATGAAGTCAGAAATACTTCAAAAAAACCATAATCCACTTAGGGTTGAAGGTAATTTTTGTAGGGTCACATTTCATATCGCAATATTTCATTCATTTTCTCTAATTTTTTCAAACTTTTTGAAAAAAGGTTTTTACCATCTGTTAGCTAAGATTTCAGGCTACAAAATAATATATTTTGGAATGGGGCTTGAAAAAATGTTGGGTTACGGGCCGGCTTTTTGTTCAAAAAACACTTGTTTTTTTAAATGCCACCACCAAACCAATCTTTTCACCAAAAAGCCAGCCCGTAGGCCAACATTTTTTCGAATTCCAGTCCGAAAAATATTATTTTTTAGCCTGAAATCTTAGCTATCAGATGGTAAATGTTTTTTTTCTTCAAAAACTCTGAAAAAATCAAAGGAAATGAATGAAATATCGCGACAGGAAATGTGACCCTACCCATTTTTTGATAAAATTTGACCCACGATATAGCAGTACCCCCGATAAAAACGGCACCTCCAACTGGCCATCATCGGTGCTGTTATATCCAAGTTCGACTGTATTATGAATAAGTCAAAGAAATATGTTTGATTCAGTTACAAAATGTATGTACGTATGTATGACTAGTGTTGCAAATCTCAAAATTGCGGCACCAGCTCACGGCACCGGTGCGGAGCTGTGAGCTGTCGATGTCGGTGCCGCACCGGTGATATTCGCTTTTTTTTGGATTACGGCACCGATTCACCGTAACGACTTTTAAAAAATGCGGCATCGACACCAGCTCACGGCACTGCCCCTGAAAAATTTCATCAACGACTTCAAAAATTTTTACACCGGCACCAGCTCTTGGCACGGGGAGTAAGGAAGGGAGTGCGCGCATCTCTAACTTACAAGCCCCTCCGCCCCGTTTTAAGGGTGTAGGTGCTCGTACTCATACTCGTCTTACCTCTCGTACTCGTCCTTGTACTCGTACTTGCTTTTTTAAACTCCTCGTATTCGTACTCGTACCTGATTTTTCTTACTCGTCGTTTTCGTACTCGTAGTACGAGTACGATACAAGTACGAGTACGAAGTACGAGTTCGTTACACTGGTTGAGATGAGCACACACACACACACACCACATACTAATTTAGGCAAAAATAGTACTTTTGTAGTACTAAACATAGTGACCCGCGCTTCTAGAAATTTGGACGGCGTCCCGTCCCCGTCCTAGACGTTTTTAATCGGCCGTCCAACCGGCCGTCCGAAATTTTTTTCTTACGGCGGCCGTCGGCCGGCCGTCCAATATTTCGCCGTCTTGCTGAAAATTTCGCCGGCCGTCTCCCGGCCATGTGACTGAAATTTTCTAACCCCGGCCGTCCGCCGACCGGCCCAAAATAGTGAAAAAAGTTTTGTGAAAAAATGTTCTGCTTGTTTTTTAGTTTAAAAATTGATCTTTGTAAAAATATTACAGAACTTAAAAAATATATTTCGAGTTGTATGTAAAAAGTGTTCGAGACTTTAACAATTCTTCGTCGATATCCCTAATTTTTATTCTTTTTGTTGTCGCGAAAGTTTCACAAATTCTCTCAAATAGCTTTCAAATACTGATTATGAAATTTTATTATTTTCTTATCCTTGTATTGTTTTTTCAACAATCTGAAAAAATCAGAAGAAACACAACAGCTCCTTGGAAAATATCTTGATAAATTAAGGAACAACTTCGGCATCGTGAAAGTTTAAATAAAAAGCTTGAGAAAGAAAATAAGTACAATTGAATGATCGGTTATTATATACCGTATTTCCTCTAAAATAACGGCCCCCTCTAATATAACGGCCCCTCGACTTTGAAGGTCTGTATATCGGTGCAGAGTAAATATTTTCTGTAGCTGTTTTTTGCGTTTTCTTAACTCCCACGAGCTCTATCGATTTTTTTTTCAGATTATTAATTTTCACCCGAAAATTTCGAGATCGACCTAAAATTTTCCAGATTTTGGATGACTGAAATAAATAACGGCCGCCGTTATATTAGAGGAAATACGGTATGTTGAATGAAAATAAAATATGTTTTCAATATTAAAAAACAAAACCCTTATTTGTCCACAATTTGTTCGGTCTAGTGAAGGACGGTGTCAGACGGCCGGCCGTCAGCCGTCCTGTCCGAGTTTGTCGTTGCCGGCCGTCTGCCGTCTTGGACGTTTTTAGCCGGCCGTCCGACCGTCCGGTTTTTCGTCGCCGTCCGGACGAGGACGAGCCCGGCGGACGGGCGGTCAGTATGGTTCTAAATACTATTTAGTAAATAGTTCTGAAATAGTACTAAATTAGTACTAGGGTACTAATTTAGTACTAAGTAATGTTTTAGAACTTTGTAATTTTTTATTACAGTCAAACCTCTATATAACGGCCCCCCCCCTAAAAGTTCGTTCCCACTTTGGGTCCGACACTTTTTTTAGCTCGATTTTCAAAGCTTTTTTTAAATTCTGTTTTGACAGTCTGGTCGCAAATATCGCAAGGATTCCGATTTTGCCGATCGTTTTTCAATATTTAAATAATTTTACTTTTAAAAAATACAAAACCTCTATATAACGGCCCTCTAAAAAAAATTAGGGGCCGTTATATAGAGGTTTTGTATTTTTTAATAGTAAAAATTATTTAAATATTGAAAAACGATCGGCAAAATCGGAATGCTTGCGATATTTGCGACCAGACTGTCAAAACAGAATTTAAAAAAAAGCTTTGAAAATCGAGCTAAAAAAGTGTCGGACCCAAAGTGGGAACAAGCTTTTAGGGGGGGGGGTTGTTATATAGAGGTTTGACTGTACCGTATTTCTTCTGATAAGCGAGCATGCCCGTTTATTTTCCAATCGCCTCCTAGGGTGCCCGTTTATTAGAGACTGGCCGATTATTGGATTTTTTCGATCAAAATTTCATACTTCTTGAGGTTAGCCCGTGGCCGTAATTTTTGAAAAGTGACCCAAAACACGACTTAAGCTGCTTTTGTTTTTTGAAAAATTGGCTTTGACTTCTTGAAGATGGTCTTTTTGGGTACTTATTTTTCAGTTATTTATCAATATAGGCTTAGATTCAGAAAAGGGCAGCCTAGCGTGTGTGATAACGGGCTCAAGCATGTTTTTTTTTCACATTTTTACTCCGGAAAAATATTTGAGTCGGGCCTAACATACGTTGGCATACCTTGACTAATCCTAAATGTCATAAATTACTGTAATAGAATCCTGAAGTACCTAAGAAAGACTATCTATATTGGATAAGCTGAAACCAATTTTCAAGAAAAGTTTAAATTTTCAGATGAGAAACCGTTCAGTAATGTTTCTTGTATCGTATTAAGCCGCAAAAAACAGTTAAAGACGTGTCTTGGGTCATTCTTCAATAATTAACTCAAGAAGTAACCGAAAATTTATTAGTAAACAATAAATAAAAAGTGGTAAACATTCAACAAAAATGGTAGTGTGCCCGTTTATTGGAGATTGCCCGTTTATTTTCCAGTCACCTCCTAGGGTGCCCGTTTATTAGAGACTGTCCGTTTATCGAAGACTGCCCGCTTATTAGAAGAAATACGGTACTTAATACTGCTAGTACTTGGTACTATTTTAGGACAGATACCCAAGTGCACCCCCCCCTCGAAAAATTTCTTGTACTTTTAAAAAAAAAGTACCCATTTTTAGCTAAAATTTTTTATTCTGATGCATCCTAGTATGCGAAAATTCCTCAGCAATCCGAATAACAAAGCAGTATTTAAAAAAAATACTTTCTTGCTGAGATATGATCTTAAGTTGGAGTAAAGTTAAGTGGTCATTTTTAAAAATATTGACACTTCAACTTTAGGTCATATCTCAGCAAGTAAGTATTTTTTTTTAAATTCTGCTTTGTTATTCGGATTGCTGAGGAATTTTCGCATGCTAGGGTGCATCAGAATAAAAATTTTTAGTTAAAAATGGGTACTTTTCTTTAAAAGTACAAGAAATTTTCCGAGGGGGGGGGGTGCACTTGGGCTTTTACGCTATTTTAGTACCTTTGACTATTTTAGTACGCATTTTGATTAGTAGTTTTTCTTTTTCTAGCTTTCTTCTTCATTCTAGCAAACTATTAGTACTTTTATAGATGTCTAAGTTAAAATACTACCACATACTCCCTTTTCCACTTTTTTGATTGTAACTTTTTTAACATGGTATTAACACTGCACTACATCATCGACCCATGCTCTGCCAAAGAGCTTTCGGAGAAGATTTATTGGAACGTTTAGTCCTCCGCCTGCGTCAGCTTACATGCATCGCGCTTTTAATGTCATAAAAATCGACAGCTCCAATGCAGTCACTAACCAGCTATCGTTCACCCTGACCAGCTAACACTAATCCTAATGCAGTGCAGTTCCACTTGAGTATGTGTGAACCGTACCGAACAGCACCATCTTTCAAAAATAGGGAAAATTCAAATAAACATATGTAACGAAACAGCGGCATCACTAATTTATTAATAGTACCAATGAATAAATGGACAAAAAAGTTACAGATAAATGGATGGAAAAGAGAGTACCATATTTTCTCTAATATACCGACCCTCTCTAATAAATCGACCCTCCCTAATAAATCGACCCTAGAATAAATTAAAATTGATCACTGTGTGTTTATAACACGATATCACTTGAGAAATTTTACGTTTATCGACGTACAGTTATCGATTAGGAAAAATTAAACCCTAGCTCAACCAGTAAATTCAGCTTAGGGACCAAGGCGTTTTTTTAACATTTTTATACCAACATTTGAGAAAAAATGATTAAAAGTGTAAATAAATGATTTTTTAAACTTTATGTAAAAAAATAGTGCAATTTGCTGGTGAAGGTGTAGTTTAATTGCTCCATCGATCATATTCGATTGATTGTATTTTCTCTAATAAAGGACCTGGGTTATATCTTTTTCAGCTTCCATGCAAGGGGTCTTATATTAGAGGGGAGTCTATTACTAGATAAAATAAAGTATCAACGTGAATTGTCCTCCATATTTTCTGGAAAAATCAAATAGTACCAGAATTTTTCTGTAAATATTTTCACAATAATATTTTCAGAAAAAATGATCAGTCGTTCAGATCCACAACTCTTGATATTAGAGCGCCCATCTAAAACATTAAAAGATTAAAACACTAAAACATTAACACCAGTGCTGTAAATTTTGGAATTTCGGCACCGCACCGGGCACCGGCCTGGAAAATTTTGGCACCGGGCACCGACCTCCGAAATTTCGGCACCGGGCACCGTACCAGGCACCAGCTTTCAAATTTTCAGCACCGAGCACCGCACCGGGCACCGACCTCCGAAATTTCGGCACCGGTGCCATTTACAGCACTGCTTAAGACTCCGCTTGTCGTACGTCATCTTTAAAATTCCTGGCTCAGAATTCCAGATGTTTTCGTTTCGAGATTTTTCGACAAAAATGACTCGCTAGAGCCTTCTAAAATCTTGAAATTTTTTCAATTTTGGTTTTGCCACGAATGTATGAAAATTAGTCATAACTTTGCATATACTTTTTGTAGCCGAAAAATCTAAAGATTACAAGGTAAGCCTGTGATAAGGACTCACCTTCAAATAGCTATAAAAATTTTCCCACTCGAGCGACTTAATAAAAACAAAAGTTGTTTTGTAGAAAAAATTTTCGGAAATTTCGAATCTGCAAAGAAAACTTTAAAATGTTTTAAAATGGCCTCTCCAAGTTGGATCACACTTTGAAGCTATTATTTGCCCTTATTGCAGTGCAGACTGTCAACTTCATGATTTTTACACCGGGTTCGCGTTCAGCACGATCGATTTGCTTAAAAAACTGCTCCTAGAATTAAATGATTTTCGTCAATTTTCAAATTCCTCTCGAGACAGAAAAGATTTGATATATTTGAATCATTTTTTGTCTTGAGAGGAATTTGAAATTTGACGACAAATGACCAGTCAAACGATAGCTCTGCATTTTTTCTACAAAATGTATCTTACAAATTCTGAAAATCTATCGTATATACAAAGTTATGACGATTTTTTTCGTGCCAAGACAAAAATTTAAAAACATTACATTTTCAGAAGGCTCAAGCAAGACGTTTTTGTCAAAAAATCTCAAATCGAAAAGACCATCGTCTTCAGCGTAGATTTCAGAGCCAGGAGTCTCGAAGATCTGGCACGACAGCGGAGTATTAATGGCAAAACTTTTACTTTTCACGCAACCGATCGGCAAAGTCGAAATTATTGTAATTTTCGGAATAGTAATGTGCTGGCTACAATTTGTTTGTAAACTTGAACAGTTAAGACGTAAAATGGTCGCGCCCAACTAGGTAACGAACTTGAAATTTAACGAACTTGAAACTTGTGAAATGATAAAGTTATGTTAGTCAGGTAAATTATGCGACCTCACCTTTTTATTTCAACACCCATGTGGAACATTATGTAAGCATTGTTACAGCCTTAGAAGGCGATTTTTCAAATTTCGAGATTTTTTCAGGATTTTTTATAATGAACCGGCGGGATTCGGAATTTCAGCTTTTAGGGCGGCGGGATTCGATATATGGATTTGGAAAAAGCGAAAGCCTAACTAAAATAGTACTTAATACTAATCAGTACCCTAGAACATTAAGAAAAAAATGATTTTTTAAAACGTGATTTTTAAAAATTGTAATTCTAATTTATGGAATTAAAAATTCCGCCTATATTTTTGTCTTACGTGTATTTGACGTCTTAATTTTCGTCTCACCTATCGCTTACTTTTTCTTCCACATGATTTTGTATATCCAGAAAGCTACTTTGCGTTCAAAAGTCGACTTCAGCTGTACAACTGCTCTCAACAAAGCCAGACCATAAGTCCTAGTGGCGCGAAAGTCTTCCCACCATTCCTTCTCGTTGCGTTTGGTAGCGATGCCGAGTCTCTCCACTCTACGCAGCGCCAGTTTCAATATTCCGTACATACCATTAGTGATCTATCTATCGCAGAAGTTGAACAGGTTTTTCGACCCTAGCGATGCAAATGCTTAGAAAACAATAATTAAATCATTCGTTTTTTATACCATTTCGGTACATTACCTAGTGTTCATTTCCGTAGTCGAATTTACGGTTGCGATTTATGCGGCTGCGATCCGCCAGCACTTGAGATCGTCTTGGAATGGGTGGATTGAGCCCGACAGGAATTCTCTGAGGAAGTGATTGTCAAACTGTTTAATGGTTAGTTTTGATATTTCTCTTTAAGTATCAACGCAATTATTTGCTTTGTGCCTTCAACAAATCCGTCAATGGATCAGAGGATATACAAATAGCGGGCTTTAAACCAAGTGGGCCAATTGAATGGCCTTGAAATTTTTTGCAAGATTAGAGAAAAAACTAAGTCGAGATTGGCAGGACATTAAAAAAATAAGCCCCTAGAATGTTGACGAAAACTAGATTTTTATCAAAAATATCAATGAAAATAAGCTGTTCGATAGTGTTTGAAATGAAAGCTGAATTTTATTGGATCAAGGCCTCCTTTGTGAAAAAAAATCATTAAGTTTTAACATGGAAATTAACTAGTGAAATGTTAAAAAACCAGCAAGGTCACCTCGAAAATCGGAGGGGGGGATTATTAGAGGGTGGGGGATTATTAGAGGGTGGGGATTAATAGAGGGTGGGGGATTAATAGAGGGTGGGGGTTTAATAGAGGGTGGGGGATTAATAGAGGTTATACGGTATTTGGACCCAAAAAGCTTTCCGAAATTTTTACATAATATGTTAGCTTTTCTCTGTACCTAAAAAATTTCATCCCTTTTCTACAACTTGGTAAAAAAAATTCTGAGAAATAAATCATTTGTAAAAGAAAAAGAGCATTTTAAAATTTGTCCCATATATGGGATAGTGCGCATTTAAGTCAGGGCTCCGAATCGTCCTTTTTAAAAAGATCCTAACTCTAAGAAAGGTTTTTTTTCGGCACCCCAAATCTTTTTTTAATTTTGAAAAATTAGTCAAAATCTTTTTTTTTTTCGTTTCAAAATGGCAACAAGCACTGGATAAAATAACCGTTCCACTTCAAAAATAGTCAAAATGTCCCTTTTTTGCCCAAATGTCTTTTTTTTTAATTTTTCATTCGGGGCCCTGATTTAAGGGTTAAAAAGTGCAAAAATAGGCACTCGCTAATTTTTTTAATTGTCCTTCTATGGAACTATAAATTTTTCAAATCATAAACATGAAAACTAAATTTTTAAAATTATTTATAATCATGGGTTTGCTTAAAAAGCACAATTTTACTACAGCAACTTACTGCGTAGATACCCACAAAGACTGAAAGAACACACATTTTGACACACACGCTGAGTCCGTCCTAGCCTATCTCTGGCCTATTTTGCGCCTGAGGCTTCGCCTAAGCAAACAAATTTGACTTCATATAAGGGCTTCGACACCCCCCCCTCCCTCCTCCTCTTTTTTTCCTACCCCAAAGTGCCAAGTGCCAATTAAATAATTTGTAGCCAATAGAAATAGCTGGAAATATTTAGACCACCCTGATTGACTTATTTGATCCTATTCAAAATATTTCTCATGTGATACAATTTTTTTAATGAAAAATAGGCCTTAAAAGATTTCTGTTTCTTTTTTTTTGTATCATTAAAGTCTGTTCAAACAACTAGATTTACTTTTTAACCGAAAGTAAGTACCATGACCATTGTAACTGTTAAAAAAAAAGTTCTTTGAAACAAGTGTGTCCACGTGGTTTTCTTAACTCTTTTGTTGCTTTGCCTCTAATCTTTACCAAATTTTGATAAATTATTTTAACTAACACATTTGTTCGTCACCGCCAACCTCTTTTACTCCTTTCCACCAAACAATCAGCATAAAAAGGGCAAAGGAAGAAAGGCGGAATCACGCCATTGTTTCCAGCCAGTCAGCACAAAATGTGTGCATGTATTTTGCACCCTGACCAGCCCAGGTTGTTCTTCAAATGGACAAGAAGGCAGCAACAGGCCATTCTCAGGTCGCTGCACCTTCTCTCTTTCTTCGTTTATCAATTGTAATTAGTCTGCCTTGCTACTGCTGCTGCTATGCCTCCATCCACCACTGAGACAACAACAACCACAGTACTGGTGAAGACAGCCAGGCGGATATCTACTAGCTTGGACAATGACAGCAAGTTGTGGTTGAGAGATCCACCTAACTCAAGTGGTCAGCTGGAAGAGGTCCGCATCAAAATCAACGACAAGTGGTTAGTGCTTAGCCAGGAGTTCGTGGCCAACCACCCTGGAGGAGCTGTGATCAATCAGTATAAGTATGTAGGCATTCGGCTGTTTAGCTTTTGAAATTTGGAAGTTTCAGAAACGCAGATGCTACCCAATCTTCCATGCCTTCCACTCTGGCAGTGAACTGGCCTACAAGCAATTAAAGTGGTTGGAAGCGAGGAGTGCAAGTACTGCCAATTCTTCTAGCTCCTCGGACCAGCTGAGGAAGAGGACAATCTCGGCAACTGGAGAGGTGCTCAATGTAGGGCTGTATGATATGACTATGGAGCAGGTAAGCAATTTGATGGAAACTAAAAAATGACTTGGAGGAAAACTAAAAAATGAATATGAGTTACCTATGTGTAATTATTTTTCCACTATGGCCATTTTGACTTTTTCGGGTGTAAATCCAAAATCAAAAAACGGAGTCAGTTAAGAAAACTAAAAAAAACAGATTTTCAAAAATTACGGGGTCCTTAGGCGGCTAACCTTAAACGGTGGGTAACTATGAGAAAGTGGGTAATTCATAGATAGCATACGGTATCTCTCTATGAAGATCTTTTATGTTTTAGGAAATGAAGATAGTGCGCAACTTTGAGCAACTCCGCCAAAAAGTGCATGAGGACGGTTTAATGGATCAGCGCCCAGGTTTCTTCGCCTATAAGCTTGTGGAAGTATTGGGCTTGCTGTCTCTAGCCTTTACTCTGCAATACCTAGGCTGGTACATCACCTCTGCTTGTGTTCTGGCCCTCACTTGGCAACAACTTGGCTGGGTATGTCTATAATTGGATGGCCAGCTACAACTTTATGATACAAAAGTAATTTTTAGTTGTGTCACGAATTCTGCCATCATCAACCCTTCAAGAACAGGAGAATCAACGATTTTGTGTCTCTATTTCTGGGCAACATCAGCCAGGGCTTCTCTCGAGACTGGTGGAAGGACAAACACAACAGCCACCATGCTGCTACTAACATCATTGGTAACATCGCTAAATATATGAAAATGTGCAATAACAACTCAATTCAGACAATGACCCAGATATAGATTTGGCTCCTCTTGTGGCTATTTCTAATGACTTGCTTAAGTACAAGGAGCCATTAGAAAGGCTAGCTTTGAGCATTATTCCTTATCAACATCTCTACTTTACACTCATGTTGCCACTGCTCAGGTTGGGTTTCAAAAAAAAGCACGTATCTAAAAATTTTTGGGAAAAAGTTAAATTTTAGATATGTTCTCAAACTTAAATTAAAAAACTGTTTATATGGTATCATTTTAGATTTTCTTGGACATCTCAAAGCATAGTGCACGTATTCTCAGCCTCTTCTAGTCTGTATTTGAAGGATAGAAAGCATGCGACAGCCGAAAGGGTATAATTTTGGTGTAATGTTGTTTTTGATTTCGGATATTTTTCGCCGATCCGAAATTTTTTAGTCTAAGTTTTGGGTGTAGGTCAGAAAAAAATGTAGATCTCAAAGATTGCAGGGTTTCCGCTTTGAACAAATCCGTTATGAGATTAACTGAATTTTTTTGATATTTGTACCTGGTTTTTTCACAACATTTATAATTGTTGTTATTCAGATTGGAATAGCAATTCACTGGACGTGGGTGTTTGTGCAACTATATTTCTACCATCCAACCTTTTGCGCATCATCTACTTCCTGATTTCTCAGCTGGGTGGAGGTTTACTAATTGCTGTGGTGGTCACTTTCAATCACAACTCCGTCGACAAATTTCCTGGTAATTATCTTTACATTTTCAAATACAGTCGACCCCCGATAAAAGGGCATCTTGATATAAGCGCGCTCTCGATATATGGCCACCTCAAACCAAGTTTATGCTGTTTTGACTCGAAAATAAGTCGAATCTTACTCTGGACATAAGGCCAGTCTCGCTATAAGGCCACCTTTGTCCATCTCAGACTGCAATGAGACAATCTCGATACAAGGCCACTTCGAACCGGATACTTATGGTGAGCCTTAAAAGGGGAAGGAACTTCATCGCCAAGATCTGTGGTTCGAGTCCTCCTGGGTGCACACCTTTTTTATCTCATTTTTAATGTGTACTGACTTCCTAGGCCAAAAAAACTACCGGCGAATAATTGATATCATTTCCAGCACAGCTTTGCTGTCAGAAAATGCCTTAATTTTGCGATTTATACAGATTAGCATTAAAATATAGTAATCAGTCTTAAAGCATATACTAAGGTTTGCACTGCGACTATCCCTATCTATTGTATTGACTTCCATTCATTGATTGTCCTGGGTGAACTGTTTTGCTGTCCAACAATTAGACTTCTTAGTAGAGGCAAGCAAATCGAAATAAAATACGAAAAAGTGGAGCGATATGGGGATTTCAACTAGCGATCTAGGCGATTCTCCCATCTTGCCATTTTAAGTAACACCGACGCATTAGATTTGATGGATTTTTGATTGTGTTATTGTTATAGGCGGGATTGTGGTTTACTGTTAATACTAGATAAAAAGCCATTTTGCAAAAACTCGTGGTCTTCAACTCTCGATATAAGACCACATTTGATATAAGGTCACCTTTACTCGACCCCCAGGGGGTAGCCTTATATCGAATGTTGACTGTAATAATTTTTTGTCTTATCAAAATTTTGTTTATAATACGTGAAATACTTAAACGGAAATATTTGAATAGCCTGAAAATCTAAATTTTTGATCTTTTAAATTTTAAAATAAAATAAAAATTCAGAAAACAGCCGTTTGCTCAACAACTTTGCTGCTTTACACATTCTAACCACGTAAGTGTTTTTTTTCGCTATTTCCGCTATATTTATCCGGTTTGCTTAATTTAGACGCAACATGACCTCTTCGCCTTTGATTGACTGGTTTTGGGGTGGTTTAAACTATCAGGTTTGTCAATTTAAAACCAATATTTGGATCAACCCAAAAAATATTCTAAAATTTAGATAGAGCACCACCTGTTTCCTACCATGCCCAGACCCAATTTGAATGAATGCAGCAAATATGTGAAACAATTTTGCGAGGACAACAAGCTGCCCTACTTAGTAGACGACTACATAACAGGCTATAAAGCTAGTCTTCGGTTGCTCAGGAACGTAGCAAAAATGGCTGCAAAGTCGAACAAAAAAGACTAGTAATGTGTGCTAATAAACTAATTAATTTAACATTTCTTAATGAAATCAAACATAGCCAATGCAACCACACTCAACGCATTTTTACAAAACCAAATTTGGTTGCCAAGTGTGTGTTTAAGTGGTTTTAATAAGGCTTAATCCGCCTCTTTTTAGCTATTTGTCTATTGGCTTCATTAAAACACAGAGAACTCTAATCTCTTCCACTTAGTTTGTGTTTGTCTCAATCACATACACGTATATACTTTTAAAAAGAAGGGGCAAATTTTTTACAAATCATGTTTTGCTTTTCAATTTTTATAAGCCTTTCCTGTGGGTGTGAAATTTTAAGTATTATGTATTATCGCGAACATTTTTTAATCTTAATTACGTATTTTTAAATGTGATTTTAAAAAGTTGTATTTCTTTTAAATTTGCCCCTTTTAATTTCTGATTTAAAAACTACATAAGAGGCTATAAAGCTTTAGTTGGATTTATCTGAAGACTTTAGGATATTACTTTAGGCCTCGTACACAATGGTGGACGGTAAGTTTAACCAGAAATGGCCATAACTTTTTTAAAATATTTTTCAAAAATTGTTGTTTTGGTGCCATCTTGTAGCTGAGACTCAGGGCCACCAAATAGGTTATGATTAGTCGAGTTGGTATTAAATACAAAAAGTTACAAAAAACTTCAACAATCCTCACTCACAATCCTCCCTCGCTTGAAGTGAGGATTGTGAGTGATGATTATTTAAGTTTTTTTAATTAATAACCAGTGTTGTAAAAATGTGAATTTTGGCACCGGCACCGCACCCGTGCCTCTTGTCGGCACCGGCACCGGTGCCGCACCGGGCCTTTAATGCGACTCCGGCACCGGTGCCGGCACCGGGCTGAACATTTGCACCGGCACCGGTGCCTATCACATTCAGTATATTTTTTTAACGAAGAAAGTTCATTTTTTAACGGAAATGAAATTTGTTGTCTCAAAAAAAGTTTGGCTTATACAGAAATATGAATTTTATTGAAATTGAGCAGCACACGACGCTTTACGAGCAGTTGTCCAGAACGGCCTTTATGCCTTATTGTATTTATTATGACACCTGAGAAGACTCTTTCCACCCTAGCTGACGTGGCAGGAGATGGAAAGGTCACGAGTGCGATTTGTGATAGCTTCGGGAACAATTAAATCAGTTTGTATTTTAAATCAGCTCTCTTCCTTAGTCGCTTTCCGTAGTCAAAAGCATTGCTTTTAATTGACCCTTTTTAAACTGTTTCAGTGTATTGGTTCATTTCTTGATCCAATGGGTCTAAAACGTGTTTCTCAGCCTGAGATTTTCCAAATTCGAAAAAAGCAAAAGAAAACGAATCCGTGGCACCATTAATTTACTGACATATGATAAAATTGATTTATGATCAATTATAACATCGAAATATACCATTCCTTAACAAAAGCATCCAATTCTCTCACCTCTGGCTCCATAATCATTCGCTTTAATCGCTTGTTTGATTTGTTGTAAAAATATATATGTGGTTTTACTGGGCTTATATACATAATATATTTTTCGTTCCCACGATCGATATAACGATACGATATTTTCGGCCATATTTTAGAACGATCGATACGATGTATCGTATCGACCGGAGCTCTAGTCTCAAATAGCCTAAGCCTCCACCAATTCTATTTATTTATCTACGCTTTATTTATCAAAAAAATCAATTATCAGAAAGCAAGGTAGCTAGCGAATGTTTGACCCGGGAAGAAATGAGTACTATTGAGAGTAGGACAAGCCGGGCTACATTTTGAGTGTACGGTTGCAAATGAGTGTGTTAATAACAAATTAAATTAAAAGGTAAATTAAAACATCAGTTCCAGGATACTACCGAAAAGTACTAGGATAGTCCTATTGAGGATTCATCGATTGGACATGGTTCCGTGTTTTTTGAATTTTAGCTAATACTTTAAAGTAACTTTTGTACTTTGGGGGGGGGGGGGGCCACCGATTTTTTCACCAAAATTTTTACGTTTTATATAGTGATCAAGTTAATTATGGTGATTTAATTGACCATGATCACTTTAATCAACATATTTTCTATGGTCACTAAGAGACGGTTAACATAATTATTATGATTATTAGAATCAACATGTAAAAATTGAAGAAAAAACCGAGGTGAAAAAATCGGTGGCCCCCCAAAGTACATAAGGTCCGTAACTTTTCATATGTATGATAGATCAAATGAAATACCATAACCTTGGCTACATTTTGACACTGAACTTGTAAATAAAAGGAGAAAAAAAATAAGGTTTGCAGCCAGTGGTAGTCGAACCCGTGACCTAGGGCGATGCATATATGAAGTGTCCCCCCCCCTTTACTCGAACAAAAAGTGGCATACGCACTTCATGTTCACTGAAATTGGAAAAAAATATTCAAATTTAGTTAAAAATAGGCAGCGGTGCCAGATAAAAAATCGGTACCCGCACCGGTGCGGCACCGGTGCCGGTGCTTTTTTCGTAAAAATTTGGCACCGGCACCAGCACCGGTGCCAGCAAAAAGTTGGCACCGGCACCGGTGCCCGCACCGGTGCTTTTACATCACTGTTAATAACAATTGATCAATGGCTTTTTGATATCCCTCAATCTCAGCTACAAGATAGCACCAAAAGAATAATTTTGGAAAATTAAAAACAAGTTATGGCCATTTCTGGGTGAGGATTGTTGAAATTACAGTCCGTCATTGCGTACGAGGGCTTAAACTAGACATTGTCATCAGTGTTTGGACCTCGTACTTGGCTCGTACTTGCTCGTACTTGATACTTTGTATTTTTCGTCCTAGAAATTCTTCTCTTTTCTGAAAAAGTTTCAAACTAGATGGCTTCAGAACAACCACAGCTACGCTTTTACAAAAAAATATGCCTGTGCCGAGATTAATAATAGTTATATTGATATTTTAGTGCAAGTACGAGCTCAGGTACGAGTGCTCGTACCTGAGCTCGTACTTGCACTAAAATATCAATATATAACTATTATTAATCTCGGCACAGGCATATTTTTTTTGTAAAAATATAGCTGTGGTTGTTCTGAAGCCATCTAGTTTAAAACTTTTTCAGAAAAAAGAAGAATTTCTAGGACGAAAAATACAAAGTACCAAGTACGAGCCAAGTACGAGGTCCAAACACTGATTGTCATGGAGTTTGTTAAATCGAGGTTTGACTTGCAGCAAATGAATTTGTTCAACGCTTGTCAAGTTTTCAAATAGCAGTCAATATTTCTTTTAGTCATTTAATCTTGTAAACAGATCTACAGTTAGGTTATACTTTACTGTAGTAATAGCAGTTCAACATTCCCTCAATATCTCTGCTTCTCCCATCCTAACTTTGCACTTCTGGCTTGCCTCGCTGGCTTGCCTTTGAGCCTAAACTTAAAGGTCAGATTTTTAGGGAGAGGGGGGCGGTTATTTGCTGCTAGTGCCAAAAGAACAAATCGGCTCTTTCCTATATTCGGCACCGATTTTTGACCTTGGTCCTCCTGTTGTTTTTTTCAAAATTTTTGTTTTCTCCAAAAGTCTTAAAAAATATTTGTTTGCGCTTTTAAACCATTTTCAACAAAAAAAATTGGTGCAAAAATTTTGAAATTTTTTTTGCCTTCGTCTCCTTGGTCAATAAAATATCCAAAAAAAAAATACCATAGAGGACCAAGAAAAAATGTTTTGAAATTTTTGTACCAAAACAATTTTTTTTGCTGAAAATGATTTCAAAGTGAAAATAAATAGTTTTTGAGACTTTTCGGAGAAAATATTTTTTTTGAAAGAAACCACAGGGACCACACTCAAAAATCGGTACCTAATATAGGATAGAGCCAACAAATTAAAGACAATCAGCAATTTTTTTTCGTACTATAGACAGATTTTAACGGTACTTAGCTTTCAGATAATTTTTTGGCAAGATTTATTAAATCACATGGAAGTTTTGTTTGTAAGTTGCACACAAGCTATTTTCCTAGGCTTCGACCATTCTCTTTTAAATTTGCTATAAATGAACACTTCTATGGATCTAAATTAGTTATTGCCACTTGCTTTTTTAAAAGTTCAGTCCTGATTGGTTCTTTAACAGCTGCCTTTGTTGCAAACAGGTTAATATTCGAATTACCTCTTTTTCAAAAAATCAAATGATATGAACAGATGGAACAATTGGTTTGTGCCTTTTGACAGCCAACTCTGTCAAACTAAGTGCCCTAGTGCTACTATCCTTAATGCACAATAATTTGTCTAATATATTCTTTCTGATACTAGCCCTTCTTCAATATTGTGCCATAGGATACTGTCTCGGTTTTGCGCAGTTTGTCTTAATAAGCTCGCCTATCAAAAAGTGTCTAAGGACTCATGGATCGTCCTCATACCGGTTACACTTATTGTTAATTTATTAAGGTTAAGTTCAAATTTAGGTGATTTACACAAGCTTGTCTGCTGGGTCATTCATTTGTGGCAATTTAATTGATGCTGCAAATAGAGATGCTGTCCAAAACATCACAATGTTACTATTTTAGATCAGAACCTTAAGGCGTAAGGAATTTTATTAATCAATTTGTATACCGTATTTTCTCTGATAGAGCCACCCCTCCTAACAGAGCCACCCCCTCGACTTCAAGAATCTGTATCTCGAGGCAGAGTTATTATTTTGCAAACCTGTTAATTGCATTTTGTTAGCTCCCAGGAGATATAACGATTACATTTTTTAGTTTTAGATTCTCACCCAAAAATCTCGAGATCAACCTAAATCTTATAGTTTTTCGGGCATTTGAAAAATAAAGCCACCGGTGGCTCTATTAGAGGAAATACGGTACAGTCAAGTCTCGATATAAGATAAAACCTCGGACAGGAGCAAGTGTATCTTGTATCGATGTGTATCTTACATCGAGATTAATTAAAGGGGTTTATATAACTTGGGGCGGAACCAGGTGTATCTTATATCGAGGTGTATCTTGTATCGGGGGTATCTTATATCGAGACTTGACTGTAGTTACTATTATGATTTGACTCGAACACATATTAAAATTGGAAAACAAATAAATAATCGGGGTATTTTATAGGGTGTAGACAAAATAATTATTAGCTATTAAGATCAGACCGTCTTGTCAACACCCAAATGATTTATTAACCCCAGCCAACTTTTGATCCTATTTTAAAATATTTTACTAGATTTCTATAAGCTGACGGCATACCCTGGCCAGGGTTGCCACATCTCCAAAGTTTAAAAAGTGTTAAGAATAGCTTTCACTGTGAAATTTCGATTTAAATAACGCTTTTTTAGCTGCTCAGACTTTTTTGAAATTCGACTCTATTTTTGTTACATAAGATAGAGTTTAAATAATATAGTAACTAGGTCTGCAGGTGACTATCGACGCCTATGCTGTTCGGGAACATCAGCGGTTCGAATACTATTCCTGTGATTCGGGAACATTAGTGATTCGTGTAAATTAGTAGTTCGGGTAGATTAATCGTTCAAGTGTACTCATGGTTCGGGTAGATCATCCCCCCCACCTGTAAACCCACCTAATCTACCTTGCCTACCCTCACCTATCCTCGCCTACCCTTGCCTATCTCGCCTACCCTTCATGTAACCTCCGATTTTTAACTTCAAGTTAAAAAATTTACATTTTTTAAACCAAAAAAAAATCTACTAAAATAGGTCTTCTGCCGTCGAAAGGGCTTTCCGATGAGACCAAACTTGCTCATTAAACTCGTGTCCAGAAAAAGTTTGTTGAGTGCTCAACCGGACCACTCATGAATTTTCTCATAAAATCACAAATTTTTAACTTCAAACATCAAATTTTTTAAAACCAAAAATTAAAATTTGTTTGCAAAAGGTCCTCCGCCGTTGAAAGAGCTTTCCAATGAGTACAATGTAGATAAAAATATGACAAATAAAAAACCTAAAATTTTAACTTAAAGTGTCAAAATCTCAATGTTTTTGCAGAGAACCCTCAAATCTAATTGCGAAAGGTCCTTCGCTATCAAAAGAGCTTTCAAATGAGTATAAACTTGCTTGATAAAAAATTTCACTAAAAAAAGTTTTTCATTGTGACCAAATGGCTACTCATGTATTTCCCTCCAACACCCCAACTTTGACTTCAACCATACAAAATTTCGAATCTCGATAAACAATACCCAAATCTAACAATAAAGGTTAAATTTACATTAAAAGGCTTTTGAATGAGTATAAACTTGCCCAATAAAAATTGTTAGGGGTCAAAAGGGGGCGGAGCTTAACACCCTCCATACCTTTGGGCTTCTCTTTGAAAGTGCCCCATAGGTTATGGGCACAAGGCGGCGATCCTTTGAAGGCGACAAACTTTGGCTTAGTACTACTCCCAAATATTATAGAGATTCGATACCCCTATTTTGTCATGACACAAGTCGCGTACAAAATTTCTGTTGGGGTGGTTGAAATTAAAATGAAAATGTTATTTTGGCCATTAGGTTAAAATTAAGGATGTCTGAAAACTGACTTACATAGACAATCGTTAATTCCATGTGAAAATAAAACCGCTATGCCACAATTTGAAGCAAATAGTAGCCTTGATTACGTGCTACATTTTGAGATATTACAACGCCTAAGTGTTACATAAATCTGAGCAAGTACCACCCATACACGATCTAAATATTATTTGATGTGTGCCAGTGTTTGAAATCAGCAACTTTCAAGCACTCGAAAAAGTCAAAAAAGAAGTCCTTTGACCCGTTTTCTATCGTGTTTCCTGTCAATTGAACTCAATAGAATTTCAAATCAAAGTATAGTCAAACCT